>VURO01050215.1:39751-74271 GCA_015108175.1 Pelvicachromis taeniatus | reverse complement strand
GAAATTGTGCCCACACTGACCTGACTGCGAGCAAGCACCACACAATGTTAGGAGCAGTTTTAATGCAGGCAAAATGTGTATTTGTCGTATAAGACGCACCAACCCCCCCCCCCCCGTTTTGGGGAAGAAAAAGTGCGTCTTATACGGCGAAAAATACGGTATTTGGTGTCTTGTGTGGGGAAGCAGTGCTCAAAGAAACATTTAGAGAGCTTTTTAAGATTACCCGTGTACCTTTGTGCAACAGCGATACTGAAGCCAACATTCTGTCATCTGTGTGAGTGATTGCTCATTTTGCATGTCAGCGAAACTCATCACACAACACTGTGCAGTCAGTGATATAATTATGTTTATGCTGCCAAGCGGCGGCACAATTATAGAAATGATTAAAGGTTTGTCCAGGAAGTACTTTTAGGTCCTGTTAGACAGCAGTGGTGAGCTGAGAACAGAATGAATAGTTGCACAGCAGGAAAAGATGTCAGCACCTCTGTTGTGTGTTAAGAGTAAGTGATCACAGAGATTCTAAAGCCTACGTTAAGCTGGATTTACAGCTGCAGACGACTACCACGTGGGTTTTATTTTGTAGGTGAGACTTGGATTCCATGTGTTGTCACCAGTGCAAAGCTAAAGTTAAGCTCCTATCCTCATGTAGTATCTGGGCAGTCTAAGGAGGTACTGACAGGTACACGATGGGCAGCATACTTAGCAACCATAGCTGTGCCTTAAACCCTCAATGCACTGCTACAAATACAATGTTTACACTTTCCACATCAGTGTTGTTGCATGACAAGAATTTAGCGATCTCCTTGTGTACTTGTCTATATGCGCAAACAAATCAACACTTGTCACGAGAGTGAAAAGAGCCATATTAGGAGTGTCTAACTGTATGAAAATCTGAGCTTTTGACCCCAGATTTGAACTGTATCACACCTACCCATGCTAAATATCATTTATACTGGGTTCAGCCCACCAAAACTCCCCTCAGTGGCATGCCAGGGCAAGTTGAACAAGGCATGTATAGATTTATGGTGGGCATGCAGTGACATGGAGGAGAATTAGAATAGCACTCTTAGCGGTTGGATGCATTTACTTTCCAGAAAAAATGTTTTTTGGGAGGTGAGGTAGGAGAGTGAGTGCTTGTATGCGAGACGCTTGTTAATGGTTAACGCTTAAAGCAGAGAGACAGAGTGTGACGCAGAGGTTATGCTTGTCATTGCTGCACTTGAGCCAGCATTAATGATGTCACTTTTGGCCTGGAGTGTGGTGGACCCGAGATGGTCTTGATCAACTGGAATACTATCTACTCTTCAACCAATCAACTGGTCGCAGGACGGAGCGGTATGAGAGCCGCACGTTTTCTGGGCGAACTGAATTCGCTACAGTTCACGCTCCATGCCTTTTTAGCCAACATGAAAATCTTAATACACATAGAAAGCTAATAGTTGCGGCATATTAAATCATTTTAACTTTTTGTAGTGAAATCATAGCGGCAGAATCTGAGCCAACCAGGATGAACCAAATTCGCCTGATGCCAAAGTTCTGAGAAATACAGCTAGTGGTGCCATTGTGATACTATTTTGGTTCTTTAATAGGGATGATTAGTTTAACGTTGTTCCACAACTCGTTGTTTGCACACAATATACGCAATTATAGCTGCTGCTAATTTCCAACCCTTATCTTTAGTTGGGCTTTACATACACAATACACTTTTTTTTTTTCTTTTTTTTCAGTATTCAAATACATAAAACGACAGTAACCCCTGATGACACAGCTGGCTTCACGTCCAGCTTCATCTGAGTTAACTTGTTGCTACTGGCAGACAAAAAAGTGAGATCAGATTTGGTGTTTATATGTTTTAGTGTCTCTGGATGTTCTGTCCCTCCTTTTCATTGAGGTACTTTTCAGTCAAACATGCCATCAGTCAGTTTGTCATATGGATCTCATTTACTGTGGTGATATGGGTGGAAAGAGGCACTGAAGCATGTCATCATATAGAGTTGATTTAATAAAAAAAAAACACGCAAAGCGGTTTTGTGTGTAAAATGCAATGCATGAAGAGAGGCAACATCCCAAAAATCTTTCTCCCTCTTCTTCCCATTGCCGTCAGTTCCCACTCTTTTCCAGCTTTAATGATTACCTAATTTGCTGTTTTGTTTTTTTTACCTCCCCTTTCTTTTTACAGGCCAAACCTATTTATGGTGGATGGCTGTGTTTGGCCCCTGAAGGAACTGACTTTGACAATCCTATGCAGAGATCTCGGGTAAGGGCATTTGTTGTAGTCGTGCAAGTTGCTCTGTAAAATAATTGTACAATGTACTGTATGAACATTAATGCTTGCATACTTACCTCTAGTTACCAGAAATGCCCTGTAACAGGAGTACTGAGTATGGTGCTTCTAAGTCGCTAAAATTGAGGCTAACCACTAATGCCAAATTTCTTCTCACAGAAATGGCAACGGAGATTTTTTGTGTTGTACGAACATGGCTGTCTGCGCTTTGCTCTGGACGAATCGGTGAGTAAAGGATGTTTTCTGCTCCTTATACAGCATAAACCTATAACTTTCGTCTCAGCCAAACTGATTTACTCAGTAACAAATAGAACACTGAAAAAAGCCAAACAATAACATTTTTAAGTTATCTAAGTGACTCATATATCATGTTTAACCTGAGTAGTGAAAGACTGCGGGGGGGTTGAAAACGATGTGCCGGGAGTCCGCTGTTCTCGTTGGCTCCAGTGAGCCCTGACGTCCCGGTCAGCTCGTCTCCAAAAACATCCGAGCACTTTTGCAAATATGTGATGTCTTGATAAATCGAGCAGATATTTGAAGTTTACACAGCTACATTCTCACCTGAAAATATCTTACAAGTTTGTTTTGTGGCCCAGAAAGAATAATATTACAACTAAGTAGCTGCCACTATTGTTGGAAACTGGAATTGGCTGGGCCATGCTATGAATTCTGGGATAGGTTGGGCCACGAAGGATACACCCAACCCATACTTCAAATCTGGGGAAAAGGAGGCCGTATTTGTCGGAGTCTTCGAATTTGGACAGCCTTCGTTGCGTTGCTGTAACGTAATCAGCCTACAAATGCGGCCCCTGAAGGATGTGACCCCTGAATTTGGACACAGCTATGATACCGGAGACTGCTGCTTCTTCTTGTTTGGCATTTAACGACAGCTGGCATCCTTGTAGAGGCATTGCTGCCATCTTCTGTTTCAGTCCGTTATTACACTCTTAACTCCTACTACTTATTCCTGCGTCTTTCAGGATCTTACAAAGCTTCAAACGACGCACCGACCGACGATTTTGATAGTCGACGTAATCGTGACTAGTCGACTAATTGTGGCAGCCCTAGTTGCTAGCTTGCTAGCTTTGGCCAATGACATATCACTCCACCTTATCAACCAACCTCATGGTTGGTTGGTTAACCAACCAACCTTCATGGTTTTATATGATCTTATATGTACAGTTTATGGGCAGTGCTATTTCTTGGTATGCGTGATTCCTACTTCAGGAGACACCGAAAACAAACTTGCTGTGACTGAACCTTGTGGCGCAGGACTTCAGCTTTCACCAACACTATCAGTGCCGTTCTTTAGAGGAGCATTTCCTACAATAACTGTTGATCTTACTTGATTATACTCTTGTGTGATGTCTGTACAGATGTTTTGGAAACTGCTCATTAAGACTTGCAATATGGTTAAAAACAACCCTCCTATATCAGTATACTTAAGAGAAATGCAACATTTAACATGATTATAATTCGGGATATAAAAAAGTTTATAAAAGCCGGCGTGAGCTAAGTGAAAAGTGGTCAGATGTGAAGGTGATGTGCTGGCTGTAAGATGACTTTGTTGGCGTTTGTTGTGAGAAGTGAATGACACTGTCTCTGCTGCAACTGTGTGGGAAGCTGCGGCTGGCAACAGTGATTATGTTACTGAAATCAACCATAAACTGTCTAGACAGACCCAAGATTCAGTATAACAGTTATTCAGATGTTGTGCGCAATGTTTGATGCCACAGAAAATGAAAAACTGTGCTTCTCCTCTGCTAAGCAGCTACAAGACTGGCTAAGATAAAGACACTTAAGCTTTTGGTTTGTGTTTGTCAGTTTAGCTAGGTGTTTGGCTGCAGAGCATAAAATATTTTTGGGTATGCAGCCTGACCAGGATCACATGTGTAAGGTGAAAAGTTGGCTTGAACAGGCTAGAGAGTAAAAGTGGAGTTCACGTTGATGAGGAAACGGGGGGGCACAGATGGTGGCTGTAAGGCAACGTTTTTAAAACCGTTTCCCCTCACAAAGTTAAAAAGTTTACCCTGTTATGACGTTGGCCCTCCAAAACAGAAGAGCTAAGTTAAATAAGGAAGCATTTCAAGCACATTCAGTGTTAGGAATATGAGCCTTTTTTTTTTCTTCTTCTTTCCAAACCTTTTATAAAATAGGAGTGTAACTTATCCACCAGACAGCTAAACTTTTCTGCCCTCACTGGTTGAAAATACAACTCTGTTAAACTCTTAGTAGTATTTATTTAATATGCAAGGCAAGTTTGTTTTGGGTGTTACGCAGCCACAGACAGTAAGCTTAGTGGAAAAAAGACTGAAACGACTGTATTAGAGTTCCAATCATTTAACTGGAACAATGAAAAACTTTAAATGATTCTTAAATAAGTTATCAATATTTGTATGGACAGTTTTTCACTTCATCCAATAAATTGTTGTCAGGTTAGACCCCATGCCTGCTTTAATGACTTTGATGCATCTTGTGGATAAAGCATGCAGTCAGTAAGCACTTCATATTGTTTGTTGCTGCTTAGTCAAAAGTGTTGCATCGACTACAATCATATGATTTGGTTAATTTTTGACCCCCACATTTCCAATTTTAGATGTTCTTCTAAGAACTTTGCTTGCTTCGCTGGCTTCTGCTGTGTAGGAGAAACATTTGGAGTATTGCATTGTTTGTAGTGTGTTCTCAGTTCTGTCTGGGAATGTGATCTTGATACTGAAGGTTGATTAAAAACATTTAGCAGTGCTGAAACACACTAGAAACCTTCCACTAGTTCATGGAGGAGTGAATAGAACTGAATGATTTCATTGAAATACATAAAGGCGCTTTTTTTTTTTTTTATGTTATGGAGACTTTGAGTTAAATACTGGGGAGTTGAGCAGGAGGCACTGAAAGCTATAGAGGGCAAAAGGCCGGGAAGTCTCCTGCCCCCTCTGAGCCTGTGCCTAGTGTAGCGCCAGGGGAATGCGACACGGGTGACCAAACCCATACCAGCCGATCAGGCTGGAGATTAGGCTGCTTGTGAGTAAACACTGGGGGCTGCACACACTACCAACCAGCCTGCCGGAAACACACAGGGTGACTTTCCCATGTATCCTGTAGAAATCATAGGTCACAGGAGTGTTTACCTTTACCTTTCATCTTTCTTTTCGTGACTAAGGGGGAGGGAGATGAGCTGACTTTACATCAGCGCATGGTGAATCCCTTTTCTGTGGCCAGTGATGACAATGGGAGGAAGTGTGGTGTTTGTGAGCGTGCGTGTGCACGTTTCCACTGTGTAATGTGTTTCCAGCGACACCCAGGCTAGTGTGCAGTTGTTTTCCTCTCATTGTAACAGTGATTCCAAAACTGTCTGCCTCATTGTCTTTTGGTCTTTTCATCTGCTCCACAAGGCAGGAAAAGTGGGTCAGGGAAATGGCCGCTTTGTGCTGTAGTCCCCTGAAGACAGGAACTCTCCAAACCCTCAGAGCTTATAACAACCCGTCACTGTTTTCAAACTCATCAGGCTCATCGTTTTTTACAGAGTGGCTCGAGCCACCAGTGGAGAGTTGAAATGATGTGGCTTTATTGTATCAGAGATTTAGATGAGCCACTCCTACTCACTCTTTGTCTTTAACTGTTTTGATGACATTTTCTCCACTTTTATTGCTGAAGTACATGAAGAAAAAGGCCAAATAGTTTTGCTATTAAGATGCTTTGGAAGGGTTCAATGTTTGGTTCTTTTTACTGAGTAAATCAATAGTTTTCATTATAATTATGGTTCACATCCATTCATTCAGTCAGCTTAAGATGCTGCGTAAGATTTTCCATTTTGTAAAACTATTTACCAATAATTTGCACTGTGTAGTCACAGAGCACTGTATGGCACTCCTGACTATAAATACTTTCTAAACTGTAGACCACTTGTTGCACTTGAGCAGCAGAATGCTAGCCCTTCCTCTTCTTTATTCTTCCTTGTTGCTGCTTCTCTGCTAAACAGACAAGACAGATTTTTGACACACATTTAGAAAGCCAAGCCAAATTTATTTATAAAGCACTTAAAACAGCAGCTACTGGCCAAAGTGCTGAACATGTGCACAGATGAAGTCCTTAAAGACTATAGAATACAGTGTTGTCTCTGTTTCCCCTTCTCCATCTCACTGGAATGGCCAAGCTGTTCAGTTTGGATGGACAAGTTTGGAGTGACTGGAAAGTATTTGGCATCCTACCACATGCCGATAAAAGAAAGAAAAAAATAGAGGAAAAAGAACAAAAAAAGTCAGAGTGAAGCTCATACCCCCAAAGGCTAGACTAACATTTGATGTTTTATTTTTAGTACAATATGATGACATCTTGTTATGCTGTCATTATGATGTCGTAGAGCGTAAAGTGTGCTGCACAGTTCTCTCCGTGCCCTTTCACATGATATATTACTCAATATGGTTTCATGAGAATTTTTTTCCAAGGTGAACTCTGGGCACTGACAATGAAGGTCAAGGTCAACTGCTAAGCCTACCCAGGTATTCATGTCCTCCAGGACCTAGTATGTAATCTCTTAGGGTTGTTGTTGTTTTCACATTTGGTGTGACCTTGAACCACTATTCACCCAAATGAAATCTTTTGGGTCACTCTTAAGCAAGTACATGAATGGAAAGTGAGACATTTTTCACGAAGATCTCTTTGTTAATATTCAAAAATCATACTCTTCTCTACCATTTAGTTCCTCTTGCGCTATGGCAACCCACATTTAAGCAAGCTTTCTTCCGATTGGCTTCCCCACACAAACAACAGGTAACACAGGTAGGAGGGCTTTCTGTGCTCACTGCTACAACTGTGTGTTGGAGGCGACCATTAAGAGTATCCCGTTTCACTGAAATCTCAGCGATTAAATGGATTAATTGGACTCTTTGACTGCGTTTAATATGAGCCTCTGCCACCAGAACAGTGTATATACTGTATACAACATGAAATAAGGAGAAAGACGATGGGTTCCCTTGAATCCCAAGATCGTTTAACTTAGAACAGTGACGTCGTGTGATATTTTTTGCCATCTAGGCAGCAGTCTATCTGAAGCAGTAGACCCTGAAGGCTGAGCTATTTTCTCCATGAAAAGAGGGAAAGATGCTTTTCTGTCTAATGCAGCATTCCTCCTTTAATGCCCTTATTTGGTGAACTGCAGTGTACTTGCAGCTCTGGGACCATACAGAGAAAGAGAAAAGAAGCCCCTTTAAAAAAAAAAAAAGAGGGGGGGGGACCCAGAGGAAACGTCAGATATGCCCCAGACCCAGACATTCCTCACACACAGCCTGCCACAGTAAGCACCCTGCTCCGCTGATGCTGGCCCATCATAATGCTTCCCATACTTGAACGTCACTCTTAAGCAACTACATGAATGGAAAGTGAGACATTTTTCACGACGATCTAACACAGAGTGGGACCACCCTGAAAGCTGTTAGGTTAAAAGGTCAATGACCATGAGAACATGCTGAAGAAGGGTCGGGAGGTGAGCGCTTTAATCCAGAGCTGCTTCTGTTTTACATCATGTTTTACAAAGGGAAGCAGTGGGATTTCTGTCACTGGTGCTGTAAGAATAATCCACTCTAGCACATCTCAATCAGTTCATGGTTGTTTTAACATTGTTTAGGGGTTTGTGTGTTAAAGGTTTTGATGGAGGGGAACTGTATCGAGGAGCAAGCGGCACATAAAACAGCAGCTTCTCTCCAGAGTCTGCTGTGGCAGATTTGCCTTTGGCTCTGCCGGGAAAAAAAAACCCTGGAGGATTTATCATTTATGGAGTGGGTGTACTCCACTCAATTCTAAAGCTTGCCCACTTATTTTTTTCTTGCCGTTTGAACAGTTTTCTGGAAAATTTAGTGTTGGGCTGGGGCTGTAACATAAAATGTTTGTTTGCTTTTTAAATACAGATTTTACCTAAAGGATGCGTCCATTTTCTTAGCATGAAGCATTTTAATTGTCAGTCTCATGTGGGTTGTATCGTTTGAGTGTAGTTTTCTCTCAGTGTTGTTTCTTGTGTCGTGTCAGCCAGAGATCTCAAGAGGACTGTATGAGAGAGTTGTTTCTTTTAATAACACCCCATGGCCAAGCTAAAATTAGTCCCCACATGGAAGACAGACACAATTGGAGGATATGGAATTGGCCCGGTTTTGTAAAAATCAAACCCAGGACAATTCATCTGTGTTTGAATAGTAGCCTTGGCAGATACCTCTCCTTTGTTTTGGTGCCAGTAGCAGAAGGCAGTTTCTAAGCAACAAGTTGCCTTAATGCTGTCAGCATCAGCTGGACTCCAGTAGTTCATGCTCCACCTAGCTCCACCTAGCAGCAACAAAATACAATAAAGCCTCCTTCTGGTGCAGTGAACATCGAAATCATCTCAGAACCTTACTTACTGGATCAAATACCAGTAAGTATATTATAAGAAATACAGTTTTAACAAGTTTGCTTTTCCTAAAAGTCCATATGCTGAACACATTAAAATTAGTAAGGCTGTTGAGGTCTTTGATCAATAAAATATTTCACAGTCAGCATTTTGGTTGCATTGGAAAACAGTAGGGCCACTGTATTTTAGAATTTTTAAGAGATTTTTTTAGCGGGCAGGAAAAACTTCATGGACTAATTTTGGGTTTGACCCTCTGAAGGAGGACATGAAACACTAAACCTATAAAGGCTCTTTAACATCATGGAGCCCTGCTCTCAAAGGCTGACATAGCTGTAACTGTCTGTGAAGCTGGATTTAAGAAATAAGTGCTTAACATTAACGTTTCAAAAACATGTTTAGCGCCGCCATCTGAACTTGATGTCGTCACTGAACGTGATGTCATGTTTTCATGTGGTTGGTTGCTTGCAGCTAATAGACTTAGATTATCTTGTGTTAGCTAACCAGTGAAAGAATTAATAACTCAGAGGAAAATAAGGACACTAAAACTAATAATCAGTTTAAAGGGATCACTTTTGTGCTGCCCCAGGTTGCAGCAATGAGTTTAAAGCTAAAGCTGATATACTGTCCACTTTCACTGCCCGTCTCTTTAAGTGGCTCTACGTTGTTTGGCTAGCTGCACTCAAATGGGAAAATTCAGTTGTTGTCTGTAATGTTTGGATTTGTAAAGCTCTTTATGAGTGAGGCCTGTATGGAGGAGAGCCCGTTTGAGTGACCAGACCGACACGCGGGAGTTCACGCTCTAGCTTTTCCTCACCAGGCTGGGTGTAGCGAGCTGTATGGGCTCAAATTGTGGTCCTAAATATTTTGTACTTGTAAATAATGGATTTGTATGTATAAAAGATTCGATTCGAATGTGTAAAAAGAATTTGTGCGTGCGTACAAAAGATTTGTGTGTGGACTTAGCCAAAAAAATGCCTGTGAAACTCTGCACTCAAGTTGCAACCTACAAGTACAAATTTTGACCCTATTTTTCTTCCTTTGAGCTGATTGGTCAATGTCATGTCAATCACAAATTAAACAATCCAGTCAGAGAACAGATGGGTTTGGCTGTCGGGGGAGTGCTTTACGGAGCTTCAGGTCCTGGAAGGGTAGTTGAATAAACTCTGCTGTCTGCTCCTTGCTTTCTAAAATCTAACAGGACACTGGAGTAAATTCTCCACTTCTGTTTAATCAGTTTTCTATTTGACGTTTATTCAGCTGTGTGAAAACTTTAATCTCAGCCAAACCGATTTACTCAGGACGTCACGTATTTGCAAAACAAAATCTGCCCCTTATAGATGGTGGTGGAGAAAGGACCACACAAAAGGACTTTTTGGTTTCCTGAGCGTAGATGTTTCTTTCATAGAAAAGTTGAGTCAGAAAGGACTAATGGTGAGAAGAGATTACAAGAGTTCTGCACTTCTTAAAGTGCTGCTGGGGTTCAGCTTCTCTCATCACAGCAAACATCGTTCGATTTATTAATGTGGCATTAGTCCCTGTGGGCTTCCACATAGTTGTCAACCATTTGGTCCTTATTTTCACACATGATAATTTTTCTTTCTAATGGAGGAAATTCTTCCACAGCGTCTGAGTTCTGAAGAACGACGCCATATAATTGCCATATTTGGCAGCCCCTAGGGCTTTACGGACAGATCTTAATAAAGCTGGATCTGTGTTCGGTGGCCTTAAAAGGAGCTGGAAAAAGACCAGCACCTGTTTTAGATCTGCAGCAGGCGCAGTGCAGCGAAAGGCTGATAACAGCGGCAGGATTCTGAGAAGACACGGAGAAGGTTGGAGAGGAAGTTGGGGGATTTCTCGACATTAACGAGACCATACATGTTCAAATGGACCTGATCAATCAGACCACACAAAACATACAGGGAAGTGACGTCAGAGCTTGTGGATCAACCATGACACTGAAAACTATCAGTCTCTCAATGCTACCAACAGCTCTGTATTCTTCACTGAGCATGCTGTTACCTTCACTTTTCACTCAGTGTGCTATAACAGAGGACTTGACTCGTTACCATGGTGACGTGGCGATAACAGCCAAGTGTTTGCACAGTATGACAGAGAGATCTGAAGCATGTTTTTCTTTGGAATATGATATCAGTATTTAGCTGGGCACGAACACAATCAAATGGATGGATTCGAGTATACCTTCCAGATTTTTATTTAATTTTTTTTTTTTTTTACACGTTTGTTCTCTCTCTTTTTAAAAAAAAAATCAACCTTAATAAGGTCTCTAACCTAACACTGTTAGGTTATGCGACAGACAAGCATCTAAGCAAATATGGAGGCTAATTTGTAGTTTGGTACCATACACGCACGTTAAACATGATGACGAGCCATGAGGGAGATTTCCATAAAGGAGATGGTGCCACATGCAAAACAAAAAAGCAAAACAGTTGTCCATATCTCCAAAGTGAAAACTGAATACCTGCACAGATATCCAGATATCTGGGTGCATCCCTGCTCATTTTTTCATATTGTGTCTTTTCTAGCCAAGCACGCTTCCTCAGGGCACAGTCAACATGAACCTCTGTACAGATGTCATTGATGCAGAGCCCAAGACGGGCCAGAAGAACTCACTGTGCATCATCACACCCGACCAGGAGTACTACATCAGAGGAGAGAATAAGGAGATCATCAATGGGTAATTTGAGCAGATACGATCACCGATGGGTTGATACAGGGTTGGATCCTGATGCCTGATATTCAGATATCTTTGTGCATGTGTGTTTGTGCGTGTGTGCACCTGCAGGTGGAGTGAACAGCTGATTGTCTACCCTCGAACCAACAAACAGAACCAGAAGAAGAAACGCAAAGTTGAGCCTGCCACCTCCCAGGTAATCCTCCTCACAACACAAACGTTCAAAGATCAGGATCACGCTCCACCTTCTTTAGGCCACCATTTTTAACTTCATTGTGTGTTCACATCCAGGAGCCGGGCCCAGCCAAAGTAGCAGTGACTGGGTCTGGTATCCCAGAAGCAGAAAAAGTTCCAGATTCAAGCTCCATCATCTGGCAGGAAGAACTGAACCAGAGGGAGGCTGAAGGGGCTGCAGTCTGGGCTGCTGCTGAGCTACCTTCAGGATCACCACTGCCCCCTGCAGGTAAGGAGGAATAACACATTATCCTTTTCGCAATTAAAAAATAACATAATAGGTGGTATTCAAAAAGGATGTAACCAGGTGAAAAAGACACCATATTTAAGTTTTTCATTCGGATTTACCCATCCGGTTGTTTTCTAGCTAATGCATTGTTTATTGAACAAACAATGAAAGCAATTTAAAATGACTTAAAAATGCATGTTTCAAAAGTCCAAGGTAGAGAGTTTAGTCAAATGGGTTTTTTTGTTTGTTTGTTTGTTTTTTAAGTCAAATGTATTCAATGAAATGTAATTTAAATAACTGAAATTCTGGTAATTTTCTTCAAAGTGGCTACAGCAATATATTAGTAATGAGAAAGGGATTTTAAGTGAGTATATGTAGGTTTTAGGGTGAGCAGAAGAATTGTCATGTTTCTGTTTTTGATAGAAGGCTGGAGACTTTGCAGGGTTAGCTCAAACTTTATCCAGAGAAGCCTGTTTTCATACAAGTCTGCCATGCAACCTGTGCTGATCTCACCTCTCCATGGTTTGCACTCTAACAAATAGAGATGCAACAAAGCCACCAGCAAAAAAACACATATCCATGCCTTGCACTTACAAAACTCCCACTGTACCCCTTTACTAAATCCAGTTTCTCCACCTTCAAACAAAGTGTAGTGCAAACATGTCTCTAATGGCAACCTCTGTTCCTGATGTGTAGGGGACTCTGCGTCTGTGGCCCAGGCTTCTGATGCAGGCTCAGTGAACGGTGATGAGGTGGACCGGGGCGGCCTGCCGTTGCACGGCTCCACCCCCCAACCTCCCAGCGACCTGCTGTCCCCGACTGGCTCCTGCTCCAGCCTGGGGGGCATTCCGCGCTGCCTCTCTCCAGCTCCCAGTGACCCCTTCCCCTCTGGCAGCTCCCTGCTCTCCAACGGCTCTCACATCAGCGGCTCGGTCAGCTCTCTCGACTCGGATGCCAGCGGCAGCACGGTGACGAGCACAGACAGCCACCCGGCCACCCAGAGGAGCGGTCACTCCTACAGCCACCATGACACACCGCGGTCTCGGCGGTTGGAGGCCGAGGCTAGAAAGGCTGAGAAGAGGAGCCGGTTCAGGAGTCCAGACAGGCAGGAGAGAGAGGCCGTCTTCAGCCCCGAGAGGAGGTCGGTGTTCACTGACTTCCAAACTTTCTCTTCTATTATAACAAATCACCCAGCACAATAGCAACAAGTGAAGCATTTAGAAGCTGAGCTGTTTTCATTTTATATTAGCGATAATTCCATTTCACAGACATTTACAAGAGGTTTCTCTTTGTACGCAACCGGCTGTCCAATGCAATCTGGCTGATTTTAAGAAACAGGAGGTCGCAAAATCAGTGAGACTGAATGGTGAATTGTACAGGCTTGTACAGTTATTGTGCCGTCTTTTGGATTCGTTTTGTCTCATCTTCCCAATATCTAAGAAAATATATGACACTGCCTCTTCTAAGTTGTAGTCACGGTCAATAAATCCCATTCCACCCACTCCTGACTGTCACTAAAACTCTCTGGGAGTTGATCACTATTGGGTTAAGTCACTCTGAGTAGCCATTTGTCCACAGAAATTTGAATATAGGACACAAACTATGAGCTCTAGCTCTATCTTAGTTGTATTTTTTGTGCTCAGACGGACTTGATTGGAAAAAAGTACTACATCTGAGCATGCAGGTAGCATATGATAAGATCCTGCCGTGCACTGGCAGTTGATGCATTTAATCAGCATCTGATTAAACCTGATGAACCAAGTTTAGTGGAATGCTTTCTTAGAATCTCAGCTCTCTGGGTTATATTGGATAGAATCAATATTTCACCTGTGTTTTTATGGGAAATGTGTTACTTAACAATCACCCCTCCCTCTTAACTTTTCCTCTTTTATTAAAAAAAAAAAAAAAAGTCAGCAGTCTCATTGAGCACACAGTGCTTGTCCTGTACTATCCATATAGCAATCTAACTCTCCACCACTGGTTATGTTTGTGAAAGGTCTCTCTCGCACACACAAACACCAGTGAGGGCAGCACTTCAAACAAACCTAGTAGGTGAGGTTATTAGAGGGGTCATCTTTTTCCTTCCAGAGCCAGCTTCCTGTGCCTCCATGCCTGCCAGGCCTAAAGGGAAAAGGAGGGGGAGGAAAGTGGCCCTTGCATATTATTAGTGTTCTGAACCAGTTCATGTTCAAGTGAGCACACATCAGTCTGTACAGCAACCAGGGGAGCAGCCTTGGAGCTGCTTTCCAACACTTACCTCATTATGTAAATGGCACAACAGCAGCCAGCCTTATATTTTTTGACATTCCTTGCAGTGTGGGGCTAAGAATGTAAAATAAACACAACAACTTGATGCTATGGTCCTTGTCCATAAACAAGGGCCGAGAAATTTCATTAAATCCCATTATGATTGAAATCCCTTTCCTGAAAGTTCATACTTGTTCACTGCTGAGTTTGTTAGTTCAGCTCAGGCCAGCATGATGGAAGCAAAGCCTCTGGTCAGCAAGATCCATCTAAAAGTAGACGTTGCAACAAAGTGAACCTGTGGAAGGATCTTAAAGGGTTTCCTGCAGCTGACTGCACGGCCCAGTGTTGGCAGTGTGCTGCTGCTGTATTAGTTTTGAGTCTCCATCATTCACACTGTGGCTACCACATGCAGGTTTATCAAAAAGCACAAGTCTTTGTCCTTGCATGATGGACGTACATGGGCTAGTCCAGGCCTGCCTGCCTAACACATGAACCTTTGTCCTCCCATTTCACAGTCTGTCATTTGGTTTTAATTTGAATAATATTTTAAAGTTCAAGGAAATTCTCTTTAAAAAGGCAGCATGTGCTAAGTAATATTTTTCTTTTTCCAAACTGAAATGAAGTAACAGAAGCAAAAGCACTTAGCAGGAAAGCACACGTGTCCTTGTCTGTTCCTCATATTTCTGACAACTTCATGTGAGCCTGACTGGGGCAAACGGTGGCCTCCACGCTGTCCTCATCCTCCTCCCCTCTGCTTTATTCCCTTTTAAGGGCAGCGTCTGTAGCAGAAGTGTCCCCAAATAAGGGCAGCATTTAAGCAAAAGAGTAATATAATATTTCCCACTGCTTCTTACTCTCTTCCTCTCTGTAATGCGGATTTCTGTTATTGAACAAAAGGCCTGTGTGGGAATGTGTCAGAGCAGGCGGTGTTCTGTGTCACAGACTGAGGAAGGTTGCAGATGGACTTGAGCGAGCGTAGGCTGTTCTCGGATCTGTGATCCAGCGCTCATTTTACCCTTGAGAGATTGTTCCGTGAATCAGTTTCTTTTTAACGTAATCCGTTGCAGAAGGCTGTCCACTTCATCACAGACACATGACCATTACTGGGAATATGTAAACTCTTAACATTTACATTTTAAGCATTTGCATTTTTTTTCCCTTCACCCAAAGAAACATCACTTGAGAGCACTGGCAGAGCAAGCCTCCATTTCCCCCTAGGAATCGTGACTTAAAAACACAGCAGTGTCATGGACCATAGGATTAACTTATAATGACTTTTGTTTTTTTCCATCGCACAATCCAAGGAGCAAAACCGTATCAACAACTTTACACGCTGTTTGACTGCAGGATCGGTAAATCAATCAGTACATAATGAACATGTTAATAGCACAAATCCATTGTGATCAGTCAGTAAGACTGTAAGAACAGAAACAAGCAGATGATGCCAGAGCTAGGACAATGATCTGATTAGTGACTAAATGTTTGTCAGGCTGCTGTAGAACAAAGTCTCTAATTTTCTTCCAGTTAACTCATTCCCAATTCCAGCGTCTTGACCAGTTTTATAACACAGTACAAGTTAGGTCAACATGCCAACTCTAAGAGCCTTTCCAGTGTTCGTTCATGACGACTTATAGAAACTGAATTATAGAAAGCAAAATCACTGAATGATTTACATGTTTAACTAAAGTGTGCGTTTGTCTGCAGTCGCTCCGGTGTTATCGAGAAGTTGGAGGCCTTGGAGTTGGAGAATCTAGAGAAAATGGAGGTGGAGGAGTCGGGGAGCAGCAGAATCAGACAGGGCCGAAGTGAGCACAGACGCTTCCAGAGAGAGGTAACGTGTGTGTGTGTGTGTGTGTGGGTCTGTGTGGGTCTGTGTGGGGGTGTTCCATCCAACAGTGCCAATATCGTGCTGCAGTTCACAATAGATATGGCAATGTGTGTAAACATCACACGCCAAGCCAGATCTGTTCTCAGTAGTGGACCTACCAGTGCAAGTTTTGCGTGCGCCCCCCCACCACTGCTATTGCACCACTCCTCTTTCTTTTCCCTTATCCTCACCCTCTTCCCCTCTTCCCTCCGTCCTCCCCACTCTCTGTCCTGTCTTTGTTTTGCTTGTAGGTTAGAGGTCAGCAGGGGTTGCTGTATTCATTTCCAGTTTCCACTCTGTGGTGGGATTCCCCTGGTGATTACATTTTCCTTTCCCACCCTAGCCTCTTGCGCTCAGTTAGAACAACTCGGGCCTGACGTTAACAAGACAGTGACCCGACCCAGTCCCCCCCCACTCGGACAGTGTTTGCCCGCAAATAAAGCTGCCACGACTGCTTATGTGTCTCTTACTGCACCCTCACAGAAACGCTCTGTTCTCCTTATTGTTGCATTGAAACAATGCACAGATTTCGAGCTGACACACTCATGCTAACAGTGTGTATTTTTGTTTTCAGTGTCTTTGATTCAGTGCCGGATTTGGCCTCATAAAAACACATGGGTTCCACAAAGTAGCGTTTGTCATGAAATTTCTCCACAGCTCATTAATACCCACTCAAACAGACCTGATTACAAAAGAACGGGTCAGCGATTCTTGACAATTCTGTGTGTTTTCTATAAAATCATTTGCCCGCTACTTATTACTTGCACTATCATTCTGTGTAAAGCCAATTTACACAAATCTCCCAGAAAACTGAAAGATGCATCTATGCGTATTTTTTTCATTGTGTACTATGCACTGATTTCTATGTGAAGGATGCAGTGTAACGTAAGTGCGCATGGAAGTGTTATACATTTCTCATCACTTGTATTGTTGATGTTGAGCATGGGAATGCTGACTGTAGTTCACTAAATAGCTGTGGGTGTCATTAGTGACAAGTTTCTTGGAAGTTACAGAGAGCTCCTTTAAGTGTGTTTATATGCGTGTGTTGTTTAGGAACAGAGGCAAGACGTGGGTCAGGACTTTCCCTCTACCCTGCCCCCTCTGAGGAGAGCCAAGTCGTTGGACCGAAGGACCACTGAGTCAGTCATGACGGTGAGTGTGCTCTTGTTTTTGTAATGTCTGTGATCGTGCTAAAACGCCAAGTGTTCCTGTGGGAGAAGTGACCTCTCAAAGTGACCACACTTTGTTTTCCAGCCTTACTCACTAGTTGGCAAGACTCACTGCAGCACCGGGGATGATAAGAAGTCAGCTGCTGTTGTTTGCTCAATATGTTGATGGGAATTGTTAGTTCGTCATTCCACGTTACTTTGTCATTCATTTGTTGTGTTATTCGTTTGCCTTGCACATTAGTCGCCTAAAAACTGTTTGATTTAAAAATATAAGTAATAAAATAGTAGAAAAATAAGATGATTTCAGCACTGCAGTTTGTTTATGTTCATTGAACATGTTGGCTTTACATGTAAAGCCACTCACAGGGATGTTTCACTGGGCGATACTTAAGTCCAGTGGCATAGAAGAGCCCCGTTTATAGGGAATTTAGTAGGTTTCCTTTTTTTAAAAAATGTTTCCCCTCTCATTTACTTTGACATATGTATACTTGACAGTGGTGGATGCTCATGTTAAACATGGGGAAAGTTTCACGTAGTAAAGTCAGACTATGTACAGCTTAACTGTGTCAGCGTAAGTAAACCAGACTCGGGACACCGGTGTAGTTTTGTTTTTTCCATTTTCATGAAGGAGACGCGCTCATGACTCATCGAATGAAGCTGCTGACTAGCCGTTTGGTCAGCATCCTGACGACGTCACATTCTCGGAGCACGTCAGATCGCCTAGGTGCTGCTCGAAAAGCACTACTTTGGTTTGGTCGGTGTGAACTGAGGGGACGAACCAAGGCTCGTTAAATTAATCTTTATCTATGTTTTACACTGTGAATCAGACAAAGTTATGAATCCATGAATAAAAAATATGGAGCAGGAAATGGTAACAATAAGTCCTCTTTAATCTTGAATTATTTTTGCCCAAAAATGAATCAACTTTAATATTAAAGATATATTTAGAAATATTTAAATGAAGATTAGATATTAATAAATATGTTCAGATATTTATTAATTTACTTAAAAATATAGTTAAGCTGGACAACATTATGTAAATCTGGGAAATGCACAAATATATATCTGTCATATACAGTTACTAAGAGCACACATAATGTAAACGAGTCACGTTTCCACACATCTAAATCCAGCTTATTGTCTTCACTAGCTCCGGGAAAGCAAGTTTTCAGCTTGCTTGATGCTTGTGCAGGTAGCATACAGTAAGTTTATCAGGACTGTTTGGCTGAAATGGGAGTCAAATATTGGTATTGGTATTTAATCCATTAATACTAAAGTGTCTTATTTAACTGTCACTGTACTCCTTCTTTTGTCATCTCTGCTAAAGTCATGCCATGCTGCTGCTAAAAGCGGTGAACCAGTAATGAATATGGTTCAATAGGGTGATGAATAAAGGAGCAGGTTCAAAGTTTGTCCTAATAATTTTCAGACCTGAATGCTCCAGTATTGAAAGGTCAGTGCGTTCTGTCTGTGGCCTTGTAAACAAAGCTGCTCTTGTTCTGTTAAGCCCAAGGATCAGAGTTCAGCCGCAGTGCCAGGGCTTCAGCCGAGCGGAGAGAGATCGCTGGCTTGTTGTCGTTCGAGGCGAAGAGGCGTGATTTGCTTAGGTAACACAGTTAGGAGAATTAAACACCGAGCAAGCTCTCAGTGGACATCACCCAACAGTATGCCACAAAAAACATTTTTTAGTGGGTTTATTAACACTGATGGTGCAAGTGGAGCATTATGGTGCACACAGATTTACAGTGCAGAATTTTGAGCTTGATGGGTCTTTGTTCATTTCCACTTTGATATTACTCTTGTTGCGTTAGAATAGTAGAGTAGCGCTAGATTCACAAATAGTCCTTTGAATTTAGTTTTTACTGGGCCTTGTGAAGCCCCTCAGTTCCATCCACTATCTAAAACGTCCTGCTCATTGGCTATCCCCTGCAAACAGAAGGTTTGAATAGCAGATGATGGGGCTTCAGCACACGCAACCAGAAGTGTATGCCTGAAGTGACGGTATGAAGGATGGTCCTTTTCTTTGGCATCATTTAGATCTAAGAGAGATTAAAAAATGTCAGAAACGGAGCATTTAGAGTACATTGTAAGTAAAAGAAGGACATAGTCACCATAAAGATACTTGTTGGTTTCTGGATCCCACATTGGAGGTTAAATGTTAGCATTTGGCTACACTTATCTCAGGTGTTTTAACAACAATATGCTATTTGGATGAGTGTTCAATGACAGCATGACATGCTAAGTTGTCAGCTAGCATTCTTTTTAAGCTAAATTGCAGATGTTCAACACACAGGCACAGCTGCTAGTTAATGCCAATCAACAGATTTATATTTCTATAAAGTTTCTTCACAAGACTGAAGGAGTCACAGATAATGCTACGTCCAGATGAACAGAATCATCTTTCTGGGACTTTAGTCAGCTGTTCATATCCAACCTTTTTGAATCTAGGCTTCCTGTCTTTTACAATAAATTAGGCTGCTGCTTTTTACAGGAGAAAGTATCTGCAACTATAAAGTGTTGCGCTGTCCTTGCAATTTATTGTGCAGGTAAACGGGTACCATCCTCCTTCATCTGACTTTAAACGGCTAAAATCTCTCCACACTACTGAATCCCACTGACCTTTTTCAACACTGTCGTCGTTTGAGCTGCGTTATGAGGGGGTTGACATTGTGTGTTGTCATTTTGTTGTTTATTTCACTCACACTCCTAATGTGTTGGTTTGTACAACTGCAGTAGCCCCAACATCAGCCCATGTGCTGCTGCTCGCGATGTAGCACTAAAGCCATTGTCTCTGGCCTTTTGTGATATCTGGTAAAATACGAATGGAACAAGTTCTGTTGACTTTATGTTGATCATGTCTTATTTCTATCAAGAAAAAGTTATTTCACAACAGTCATCTTATCACCGAGCCATAGTCTGATAGAAATGATTGACTTTAAATAGAATATGTGATGCAAACCAACAGTGACCTCTGACAGACTTAATCAATGTATGATTTCTTTCTTAATGTTCCTTTGGCCTTGTTGTGGTGGTGCAAGGGTGCTGTAGGCAAAACTCCCATGCTGCAGGGCGCAGTGCAGCCCCCTGCTCTCCCCCTTCTCTCCAGGTTGTTATTCTCATCCTGCTCTTTCTGTGTGCAGTTTGCTATGCTGCGTGAATTCATTCTGCTAGATCTAAGATGGAAAAAGGTCTGAGTGTGTATGAGCCCGTCACAACTTCCTACTGCTTCCTGTGGTCACTGTTCACGTGTGCGTGTCTGTCTGTGTCAGGCATCACCGTGTTGAGCACTTGGGTTCTGTGGGCAGCACAGCCCTCCAACACATGTGGCAGAAGTTGGCCCCAGTCACTGGTCCACATTTAAATCCTCATCCCTGTCTGATTCATTGGCAGGGTCAACTTCTCCCTGCAGCCGACTGAGTGTGCATGTGTTTTAGCTGCTGCTGATTTTTGAATGCTAGCAGTGAGGTATTGAACATGAATTTGGCACACTGCCACTCGCATTGCCACTCGTTTTATTTAGACGCTGTTTGTGACAAAAGATGAAGTCCTTATTGATGCTTTCTCTTAAAATGAAGATGGTTGGTGGTAGTTTGCTGCTGCTCGTAGAAGCTGATTACTCAGAATCCTCTCTTTATATATTCATTTATTTATTTATTTATTTATTTTTAGCCGGACCTGCTGAACTTCAAGAAAGGCTGGATGGTGAAACTTGACGAGCAAGGCCAGGTACCATTTTTATTAGCTAATTAAGAGAAACAAAGAGGAAACTGATAATTGTATTAAACATTGAAAGCCAAATGAAAATGATTGCTGGAGTCATCAAAAAAAAAAAAAAGAGAGAGAGTGAAAGTCGGTTCAAACAGCACGTGAACTGTCCACCTGAGTCACTAAATGTCTGTAGCACTCTGTGGCCTTTACAGACCTGTGGCCACACTTTGATGTTCCATCTTCAGTGGACTTGAAAGACGAGGGTGGTGCTAGGAAGCTTTAAAATACTCATTTATAAGATATATAAAGAGACAAACTCTACACTGACACATTCAGTGGACATTCAGTATGGGACTTGCTTTGCTGCTTTGCTCTGTACAATGTGCTGTATTACACAGCTCTGCTTTTAAACTGTTTATTTTTTCTCAAGTGGAAGAAGTACTGGTTTGTGCTGACCGATCACAGCCTGAGATACTACAAGGATTCGATTGCAGAGGAGGTGGGCTTATTTGTTCTCTTTTGCACCTTATGTTCTTATTTCCTTCTACCTTTAAAATACATCTTTATGTTTCTCTGTATCTCACCCCTGTGTAAACTCAGGCCTCTGACCTGGATGGTGAGATTGACCTGTCCACCTGCTACAATGTAACTGAATGCCAGGCTCAGCGAAACTATGGCTTTCAGATTCATGTAAGAGGCTTTGCTTGTTTTGTCTTGAATCTTTCAGCTCAAGTATAAAAACCTTTCAGTCTGATGACTTTGTGTCGGTTCATGTGTTTGGCTCTAGATTGTGTTGCACTTAATTACATGTTAAATATTGCAAGTGGTTTTGCTCATGTTCTGGAGTAAATGCCAGATATCCATGTCCATAATAGAATTTCATATTGTCTCATCATCTGGGTGTTTTTGTCACTCAGTACTTAGTATGAACAAAAAGAATATTTTCATTTGTTTTGTTTTGTTTTTTTTTTCAAAGCCATTGCCAAAATAATGGCCACCAAGGGGTCATCTTTAAAATTCCTCTGTTATTTTCAATCCCCTATGTGAACAGTAATGTGAGCATCTCTGTTTGGTTTATTGTGTAAATGCAGTCATAAAAACTACATGTACAAAATCATCATGACAATCTGATTTAAAAACGGCTTGGTGACTCTGAAGGTTTAAAAAAAAAAAAAAAAACTGTAATAATAATTGCATATGTATGTATATATGTGTGTGTGTGTGTGTATGTACCCACCAATCTGCAAGAAACCTTCCCTGAATATTGTCTCACACACACAAACACATTACTAACATCTCTGTGTTTTATGTTAATTGTACTTGAGTCACCACTAAATACTGAATGAATGCTTTGGAAAGTGCTGCAGGCACCTTTGGTAGTACTCCTTATATGCAGGCACATAGCTCCATGAGGTGACGCCTCCACGTGGTGTGTTCAACTTTAAGTCAGAACTTCCACGTTCCTGTTTTAACTGAAACACCCCCTCAAGTCAGGCTTGAGGGAAAGTTCTTCTTCTCTTGGAATAGAATTCCTGGAAAGTTGGAGCAGCTCCATCAACCCTGACCTAACAGTCCATGATGGCAGTAGTGCACGTAAAAATGAAGCAGTAAAAGTGTATAACTTGTAGTCTGTACTGCTACTGTTGTCCATTGGACAAGCTCTATCATGAACATGCTGCAGCTGTTTTAGGCACAAAGAACACTCACTGTACTGTATTTGTAGTGATGCATGATTGTTTTGGTTTTCTTATTTTCCAATTTTACTACCAGAGAAGCGCTAAGGAATCTGCTACGATAAAGAGATTTATCTCTCTCTCTTCTCTCTTTCTCATCACTCTGTAATTTACTGTGCTTGTTCATGTTTAGACGCAGGAAGGAGTGCACACTCTGTCTGCCATGACAGCAGGCATACGTAGGAACTGGATCCAGGCAGTCATGAAGAATGTCAGACCCTCCACTGCCCCTGATGTGGCAAGGTTGGTACAAGTCACAGTTATGCTATTACACATGCTTCTCAATTATCAAGAAACTGCACTGGTGTCAGTTGTATTAATATTCATGTATTATGAATACATTACAAAGTAAATTTCACACTTTAGAGATGAAAGTTTGTGGCATAAATCGAACAGGAAAGGAGAGACTTACTTTGCTTTCTTTTCGTTGCCGTTCAGCTCGACAGAGGATCATGGCTCATTCTCTCCTTTGGAGGGTCTGGTCAGACCAGACGTCACTCAGGACTCTCCTTCTTCTGAGGCCTCATCTGTAGACAAAGAAACCACTTCGGGAGTCATTAAGAGCCGAGCACGCGAACGCAGGCGAGAAGGCCGCTCTAAGACATTTGACTGGGCAGAGTTCAGGCCCATAGCCCAGGCTCTGGCTCAACAGCGGGCACAGGAAGCCGAGAGTCTCCAGGCAGACATGGGGGAGCTCGAGCGCAGTCGAAGAAGAGAGGAGAGACGGAAGAGGTATGAGAGCGTGACGAGCTCAGAGTCCATAGCGGTTAAAGAAGGAGGGACGGTCGACAATGAGAGGGGAGACGAACCTCCGGATTCGCTAGGTCCCGTATCTCTGGAGAGGCAGCAGATGGTGGAGGAGGTGATTGAAGAACACTGGCGACAGGTAGAGAAGACGCCCATACGGGAGGAAAGGAGGGTGCCGCTGCCCGCCACAGTGCAATCGGGAGAGACTGTAGAGCTGGAGCAGCTATTGGACAGTTATAAGCAAGGGGTATGTTTCTTTGTTTGATTTAGATTGTTGCTGTTGCTCTTCCTGATGTTTTGAGTGAAATTCAAATATACAGAGTGGAGAATCCAGTCAGCAAGTTCAGATCTAAGCCTGTATTTAAGCTTCAGGGGGAAAATGCATGTTCAGATTCTATTTTAGTTATCAGTTTAAGAGCTTCAATCAATTTAAACTTGCTGCATACAGTTTAACATAGTCTTGAATAATATTAGTGGCTCCATAGTGTGATAGTTAAGGTATTTGCATAACAAGTGAACGATGAGTCCTGGGAGCAGACACAGTGATATGATGGAGCCAATGCTCAACTGACATAAAGCTAACACTGCATTTAATGAAAAGAACATCTTACCAACAGTCAAACACAGTGGTGGTAGTGTGAGGGTCTGGCACTCTGAAAGACTGAAGTCCTATTGAGATGCTTTAACATGACCTCAAGCAAGAAGAAGAGCAAAAACTTTCCCCCAGTGATGTGACACACTGACTGCAGTCATTGCAAATGCTTGATTGCAGTTTTTGGTGCCACAGGCAGCAAAAACTGAGTTGAATGAGGAGGATGAATATACATATGTACTACATTTTATATTCTAACATTGTTCCTGCCGTTTTTGCAGATTGAGGACCTGAAGGCACAGTTGAAGAGCTGTCACAAGCAGCTCCTGGACTCAAATAAGCACAAACAGGAGCTGGAGCTCCAGCTGAGAATGGCTGTGGAGAGAGAGCAGGATGACCGATCTGGTTACATCTCTCCGGTGAGTTGTCCTTATTCTGCTCTTATGGGAAGTCCTGTTGTGAACTTAATCAGTACATTCTTAACTGAGCAGTGGTTTCTACTTCATTCCGTAACATTTTCTGCATGTTGTATTTTATCGAAAGAAAATCGCAACCAATCTGACGAAGCTACAAAGTGGCTACAGATTTATACCTTTGCATGACTTCATTGCATGTGGAAAACGATAAGATCTCATTACTAAATTGGCTTATACTAGTCAATCTGCTCTCTTTGTGTTGTAGGTTTTTACTTTATCAGGACTCATGCTAGGAGTTATTTGAGTAATTTGCTATTTGCTCGATTTTAGACCAAAAAACTGTAGTTTGACAGTTATTGATGTGACTTACAGAGGATTATTTCACTCTAAGGGTAAAAGAGAATAAAATGCTGATTAATTACATGTGATACGTGATATATAGACACAAAAATGTAAGAATAATGCGCTAGTGTGTTTAAACATCGACCATATTTTATTTTTTCTCATAGAATCAAGACAAAAATAGAAAATGTTAAGTGAAAGTGAAAATCAGAAATAGAAACGCTCCTTGTAATTTTCTCTTTTACATTTTGACTTCATCATTCATTCATTTTACAGCTATAGAGAACGGAAAAAGTGAAACTTGAGCAGAACTTTTGTTTTTGATAAAGTTTTGGTAAACATTGATTTTTTTTGCCTAATTCATGAAGAGAATTTTTCCCTTCAGTTTGGAGTGACATTTTTCTGCATAGTCACTGGCACGATTGCTTCACTTGTTGAAATGTTTGTCTTGACATGGATTAATAACCTCTTGGCCTGTATTCTACTTATTTGCATGGACGTCAGATTCTCATCTTCTATTAACTGCTATAAAACATCCATTTGTTGTTGTTTTAACAAATATTATATGTAGAAGTGTACTGACATATATGTATGATGTTGACTTCTTTGCCTGTGTTTTGATGTACGGGTGGGTTTTTCAGCGTGAGGCTAAATTATGTTGTTTTTTTTTGTTTGTTTGTTTGGTTTTTTTAAACATTTATTATGTAAATTATATATAATTTTGTTTCTGGAAGACTTCAAATATAGTGCCCTTACTCTAGACACTTTTTTGTTTTAGAAAAAAGGCGTTTACTGAATCACTTTAAGAAAGTTGGGAGGGTGTTTGAAGCATTAGACTTGAACTGCATAATGCGTTTCATTATCTCCTCTCAGACTTGGACGTGAAACCTGTGAAATGTGTGTTTGTAGGATCTGGTATGCCTTTCTATCCTTGAATAAACCATTCAGCTGAAACTAATATTGCATTACTTACCACTTAAAGAAACCATTAACCATTAAATGTGCATGCTATTGGTATTAACTAACCCCAGCTATTTAAATCTTTCAGTTGCTTTTAATTTACACCTTTAAACTAAAAGAAATTTTTGGATTTGTTTTGAATCACTGTTCATTTGCATAATTTGGGATTGTTATGTGGGAATGCTTAATGTAATGTCACTTTTTAATTTAATAATAATAATAATCATTTCACGAGAAATAAATTAGTAGTTAACGCTGGAAATTATAAGGAAGCTTTGTGTCTCCCCTGCTGTGTGTTAACCAACTGTCTGGTCCCCTTTTCCAAGCTGGAGCAACCTTTGGGTCTGGAGGCTGATGTGACGCCCCAGATGAAGAGGCCCGAACTGGTTAGTTCTCAAGCGCAGAGTTTAACAAAGAAGTACCAGGAGACCAAAGAGCTCCTGAAGCTGCAAGAGCTGAAAAAGCGCAATATGCAGGCACAGCTTGGCCTCTCGCTTTCTCACCTTCCCATCAAGGACCCTTACTTTTCTGAACCCCAAAAAACATCAATCCCGGAAGGCCCTCCCCCTGAACTTGTCCAAAAAGCAGTTAGTCTTTTAATCCAGGACACCACAGAAGCTATTCAAGAACTAGAAGACTTAACACATGACATTCCTCTGACTCTAAAGGAGCTGGGGAAAGTGTTGAAATTGCATAGCTGTAATCAAGACACAGCAGAGAAGCATCAACTTCAGAAGCTGCTGGAGACCTGGAAGCACCAGCAGGAGTTAGAAAATGAAACCATAAAAAAGAGTTTAGCTAGAGCAGGAGAGAGCATCCGCAAATATGAAGCTCGTCTTCTAACCATGGAGGACATGGTGGGGAAAGTTCACAAGCAAAGTTTTGAAAGCCCAAAGAGCTCCTGCAGTCTTCTGTTCAAAACTGAAAACTACTCAGAGTTGAGTGATGAAGCTGTTGGGATGCTGTCTCAGAGGATTGAACTTTTAACTAGTGAAAATGGAGCACTGAAACAGCGATGTCAGGAGATAATAAATCAACTGACTGAGGCTGACAGAGAGATAGACAGACTGAAAGCTGAGCTCATCAGCCAGCAAGGCGGCAAACAGCATCACCTTGTCTTGGAGGAGCTGAAAAGACTAAAAGCTGAACTGGCTGAAAACCAAGCAAATGCCATAGACAGGGAGTATTATGAGAGGGAGTTGAATGAGAAGTCCTTGAGGCTCCATGAAGCACTGGTTACACTGGAGGAGCTTGGCAACACCCTTAAAGACACTGAAAAGAAGCTACAGTTAAGAGAGGCCACACTGAAAGGTCTCGGCTTCCAGGGAGACTATGAAGATGATGAATTAAACCCAGAGAAAGAGCAACTCCAAGAGCTGCTTGAAGCCTCAGAAGCAAAGTTATTTGAGACGAAGTCAAGCCTTCAGTCTACAGAGCAGCGCTGTGTGGAACTAGAAGCTAGGAACAGCAAACTAGTTGAACTAAACCAGAAAATTGAGAAAGTCAGCAGAGAGAAGCTAGAAGAAGCAGAAAATGAAATAAGGATGCTAAGAGAGAAGCTAGTAATGAGCATGAGTACAGATGAAAAGGATGTTGAATCTGTTGGGGCAGAAGAGAAGAATGTGGATGATAAAGGACTTTTAAAGAAAGTAGCACACGACTTTGAGATGAGGTCTGAATCAATAAATCAGGTTGTAGAAATGTTAGAACGGGTAGATGTTGATGTTGAGAGAATGCTCGGTGAATTAAAAAGCACTTTATTTTGCTCTTCAGAAGAAGAGACACTTTACCTGAGTGGAAAAGATGCGCCATTCCTGTTAAAGGGAGAGTTCTGGAGCCAACTGTTGGGCATCACTGTAGCAAAATCAAAGGAAGACGGACAGAGCTGTGACAGAGGGGTAGGAGAACAGATGATGGCAGAGAACAGTTTAATGCTCTTGATTAGGAGGTTTTGTTCACAGGCAGACGTTGAAAGTGAGGGAGTGACAGATTTGGAATCGATGTACAGCTGGCTTGACAATGAAACAAATGCTCTGATTCTTAAAAAGTTAAAAGAGATGTTGGAGGAAAAGTCACAAAGATTTAAGCAGGTTGCCTCCTGTTTGAAGCTCGATAAAGATGACAAACTCCATTCTTTGGCATTGGCAAGCTTTGGCCAACAAACACAATCTTCTGAACATCTGCGTGAATCTCTCAAAGAAGCATACATGTCTTACTTGATTATTAGGCTCAAAGTCCAGTATGAAAAAGAGCTAAAACAAAAAGAGGAAGAAGTAAAGATGCCTAGCTTGAATTGTCCAAATTGTCCTAAATTGAGAGAAGTTGCCAGTGGTCTTCAGTCTAAATTGGCAGATCTTCAAAGTCAACTATCTGAGGAGCATTTGAAAGCTGCCCCAGGGTCCCAAACTCTGATCCAGATTGAAGGAGAACCCATTGATTCAGTTGATAAAACCATTGAGCTTCATGACATGATAGCCAAGCACAGGAAAGAGCTACAAGAAGTCAAAGATGGCTACGAGCAGGAAGTTGAAAAGTTGAGGCAGGAAATGGCAAAGGCCAACGAGACACTTCGTCTCCATTCAGAAGAGAATGTAAAAGAGATTGACTTGCTGACGAACTGTATGGAGAACTTGAAGAAGCAGCACGAGAGGGAGAGGAGTCGTCTCCTGGAGAGGTTTGACCGGGAAATGGAAGAGCTGCGAAGCATGATGAATCCAGCACCAGCAGGCAGGAATGAAGCAGATGACAGCGTACCTTTGGATCATGCCTTAACCCTGAAAGAGCGCATCCGAGAGCTGATGACCCAAGTCTCAGTCCTGACCGAAGAGATGAGACGGCGCGAAGAGCAGGGCGACATAACCATTCTGCGGCTGAAATACGAGACAGACCTGGAAAACCTGAAGGTGGAAGTGCTCCTTGTCCTTGCCATCCTCCATCTGTGATGCCTTTTTTTCCTTTGTGGCATTCCCAGATCCCCCTCCCTTCCCAACATCTACTCCCTTCTCTCGCTCTTTGTTCCGTAAACCAATTTTCTTCTATGTTGCATGAAAACTAACCTCCTGTAGGTATATGTTGTGTATTGAGGAAACCATTTTGTTGATCTTTCATCAAAGTTACCTTAATGAAGACGAGATTGAAGCCTCAAACTCTGACTTGGAGTTTGAAGCTGATGGCTTCTCTTGAATTTGGGCTTCAGAAATCTAACAGTGTCCCACTTTTCTGTGAAATGAGTTCCTCCATTGGTAGTTGAGTATGCTTACTGATCTAATCTCAGCAGTTTTAGTTATAAAGCAAATAATTGATCCCTTGAAGCACCTTGAAGTCTTTTAGAGTTAATTTTAAAAAGACCATTTCAACATTAACAACATAATTCTTTTCCTTTTGGCTGTTTATTCCATACTGTGACTGATGACAGCTGAGGAGCTAACATTTCAGTACATTTAACAAAGTAATCTTAAACCGTTGGTTCACTTACCGTATTTTCCGGACTACAAAGCGCAGCTGAATATTAGCCGCACAACTTGAAATTATGAAAAAAAATCTTATTTTGTTCATACATTAGCCGCACCGGACTTAAAGCCGCAGGTGTTTTAATGTTTTAATAATTATCATATGTAAGAGAATATACACAAAGGGGATTGTCAGGAAAGAGATGACTGTTTTGGAACACATTCTTTTTATTATGGGACACCGCCCCGTGAAAACCCACGCCGTGCGACGCGCCGCAGACATCCATGCCCCACGAGGCGGGCTGCGCAACGCACTTCTGTCGGTGAAGGGCGACAGAGCGACTGCTCCTCGGCGCGAGGCGGGCCGCGCACCGCCGCTGGCGGGCTAGTAGCGGCGGTGCATGCTCCACCAGCCTCGGAAGAGCCCCGCGAAGGGGGCCACGCACCGCCCGACCGACCCAGCCCTTAGAGCCAATCCTTATCCCGAAGTTACGGATCTGACTTGCCGACTTCCCTTAGCTGCCTTGTTCTAACATGCCAGAGGCTGTTCACCTTGGAGACCTGCTGCAGATATGGGTACAGGGCCAGCCAGAGCCAGCTTGCTAATCTCTTTTCGCGCTAATTCGTACAGCACTACTTTAGCTGGCGGACGGACATGTGACCAACATATCACTCTTTTCTGTGTCTGATCACATGCCTTTCCGGCAAGCAAAATGGCGGAACAAACCAAAACAAATCCTCTTACGATGTCACAAAAATCATGAAAAATCCTTAGAAAAGCCGCACCGGACAATAAGCCGCAGGGTTCAAAGCTCGTGCAAAAAGTAGCGGCTTATAGTCCGGAAATTACGGTACTAGCTTTTTTTTCTTGAACGTTCAGCTGCATCTCATGACTGTCAGCCACTAATTTACCAGCACTTGTAATGACATCCAATATTTTCTCAAGCAGATAAATGAAATGCCATTCCTTAGATAATAAAGGCTTGTCCTCATATACAGGTTTGGCTCCAAGACCACCTCCAGTCTGCATGCCAAGTATCCTTGGGCAAGAAATTGCTCTCGGATGCACCGAATGGTAGTTAGGAAGCACTAAGAAACTTAGAAGACAGTGCTTGAGTGAATGGGTGTGATTGGGTGAAGGTGGCGTGTTGTATAGAGCGCTTTGAGTACTCCAGGAGAGTTGAAAAGCGCTATATAAGATTCAGTCCATTTACCATTTACAGCACCAAGTTTTATTAACGTTAGTCATTTGTGATCATGATTGATTTCAGCTGGTAATTTCTCTTTATTTTTTTATTATTATTTTTTGATGCTACTTATTGGATTGACCAATAAGAACTACAGTCACCATCACATGATAAGAAATTTGCTAGAATGTTGAGGACCAACCCAGGAACCAGCAAGGCTCAAATCTGCCATGAGCTGGAAACCGCTGGTGTGCTAGTGATAACCGTTACTGTCCAGAGTGAAGACACCTTTACATTTCCATGGATTGCGAGGGAGACGACATAGAAAGAAGCCCCTGTTCAAAAATCAAAGCCTTTAACCTCGACTCAAATTTACAGCTATAAATTTGGACAAGCCAAATGGCTTCTGGAGAAACTGTATATGGTCAGACAAGAGGTGGGTGACAATAGGTGTGTTTGGAGGGGTAACAGTGAAGCTTTCAAACCTAAGAACACTGTGCCAGTTGTCAGGCATGGATGTGGTAGCATCATGCGCCAGGCTGGTACGCTGTAAAAGGTGGATAGAATAATGGAGTACCTCTAAATACATCAACAACCCTTCAAATCAAAAGCTACATTGTTTAAACTTGGACGCAGCCCTGTTTTCCAACATACACACGCACACACACACAGTGGTCGGCTTAAATTATGCTAGTAGCTTGTTGACTGCTACCTAAAGCTAAAATGTAACTTAACCAGAAGCACATTTAACAAAATGTTAGTAGGGGTGTATGTATATATGTGAGCCTGTAGCTATACTTTTGACCATGTATTGATTAGAAAGAAAACTCTAAATCAATTCAAACTTGTGCATGCAATTCTTTTGGTTTTTAATGTTAATAAAAACCATAAGAATTGTATATATACTGTACAATCATTCCAGTTCAAAGAAATTATACAAAGCCCCAAATTACCATGGGGTTCCTTCATGTGATGAGATTATGTAAACTTCTGACCACAACTGTATTTTAATATGGCCCTGCTGTGGGCCTATTAGATTATTTGAGTGAATAGGCCTGTAACTGTTGGGGCATTATTTAAATTTCCAACCATAGTGAAAGCGAGAGGAAATTTCCTTTTGTTTCATTTTGAGATTAATAAAAATTGAATTTTAAATCAGAATCAAGATATCCTCATACTGGAAGAAGAGAAGTATGTGTGAAAATGATGTTTAGTTGAAACAACTGATCCTTTCGTCTGTGATTAGAGTCAGCGTTAAATTTTGAGGTGTATATTTTAAGCAATTGTGAGTTGTATTTCCTGGTTTGTGTCCCCTGTAAAAGATTTAAAAACAACCGAAGGAAAGCAGTTTACTTTTTGTTTTACAAACATTACTTAGACTGTTAGAAGCCTTTTGCATTTGTCAGGGACTGTTGTTAAAGATGGACCCATCCACTGACAGCGACCAATTCTGGAAGCCAAAAAACCTGAGGCTTCACACTTTTAAGCCTCAGATTTCTTTCTTTTCTTTTCTTTTTTTGTTGGATGTTTGCTTTTTCACATAAGCGATGAAGGGACCTAAGTTGTCAGTTAACTCTAGCTGATGGGTGCAACAGCTAGAGTGCAACAGCTGAGTAAAAGACTAATAAAACAATTTCATTCACTAGAACCCAAATTTCTTTGTGGGCTGGACCACACAGCAGGCCGTAATATTTGTCGGGTAATTTCACAAAAAAAGGCACCAGCAACACAACAATAGAAGCTGAATGTGGCCCAGCAGCTCACCTGTCAAAGCAGACGTTACGATTTACTTTAGGCCTTAACTTCACCAGTCTGGATTGCATTATTAAACAAAAATCATTAGATTTCTTAACAATAAACAATAACAGTGAAGTTATTTTTCGATGCATCATAGTTAACAAGATTACATTAAAGTAGAATAAATTACAGGTTGGGATTTATAAAGATGCATTTTTAATTCATCATTCACATTGGCAGCTTTGTAGCACACCAATAAGTTTGACTTGTGTTGGCTCCTCACACAGTCTGTCCCCGTCTTTGACTTCAGGCAGACGGAGGAGACATGGACCAGGGCACAGCCACCGAACAAACACCCAGATTAGTGACAGCGAATACAGGACGGGAGTAGGGCAAGGTTTTAGGTTGGGCGAGTGCAAAGGCTCTTGAAATCTCTTCTTATTGAGGATTATTATCGCCCTCACCTGATCCACACTATCCAAAAGTGGGAGTTTTGCAAGCTGACTAAGATGTCCTATGACACATGTGATGTTTGAGACATCCACTTATTTAATTGTCTGTCAGCTTAACCACACATTCCACCAAAGATTTGGCCTCCAGGCTGATTAGAGTTTGTGCATTAGCTGTAGGATGCAAGTGCTGTTTGGAGTCCGGATGTCCAGAAACTCGGATATTATGCTGTGGACAGGAAATGGCAGCTTTTATTTTTTCTTCTCTTACATCTCCTCTCTCATTGTCTTTGCCCTTTTCTTCAGTGCATTGTGTTTCCTGTCATTCCTTTTAATCCTTTTTGTACTCACACAGGCTCAACTTGCTCATGGCTGACAAGCTCTAGCTTGCAAGTGATTTGCTGTGACTAAATTGATGATCTTTACTGGCGTATAATTATATAAAGGTCCAGGAGGTTTTTCCTCCTGCTCAGCTCGTGAACAGGAGAACCTTTTGGTCCCATGTTCAGGTGACCTGTAAGCTCACAGCTGCAATATGATCGCTCTTTGCCACAGGCCACCTGTGAGAGGGGCTTCGCTGCCATGGAGGAGTCTCATCAGAAAGTGATTGACGAGCTGCAGAAGAAACACCAGAGAGAGCTGGAGAACCTGAAGGAGGAGAAGGAGAGGCTGCTGGCCGAGGAGACGGCAGCCACCATTGCAGGTAAATAGAGAAAATCATACCAAATGTATCTTTTTTTTCTACCTTCTCTTTGGCTCATCATAACTTGCTTATAATGCATTACAAGTTTAAAAAAAACCAAAACAACTTTTTGTTTGTTATCTCAGCTATTGAAGCAATGAAAAACGCCCACCGCACAGAGCTGGAGAAGGAGCTGGAGAAGGCTCGCAAAGCCAACAACAATACAGAGAATGCAGACATCGAGGAGATCCGCAGACAGCATGAGTGAGTTATCCCAACAATCATACGTGCTTGTCATGGAAACATAGAAGTAGTCCACAAGGCTAAAAGGGAGAAAAGTTGAAATTGAGCCCGAGGTCGAAAATTGTCTGTACAAATATATTCCATATGTATTTAAGAGCCGACGAAAAAGTGATGGCTCATGTATCACAACTCTGTAGTGAGTGTAAGATAATTGCACTAATAGGTTTCTGCTGACTGTGCAGGTGTCACTCCTGACTCGTTGGGACATGCATGCAAACACTGTTCAGCAGCTTGACACGCTGTGATGCTTCACACGGGAACGTGTGGAGACGCAGGTGTTGGCAGTAAATCACACTGCGTTTCATTGAAACTGATTTTGATTTGTTTGGTTTTTTTTATTCTTTATGTTCACTTTGATGCCGGATGAAACGAGAAGCTTTTTTTTAATTGCAAACAGTTTGCTAAGTCAAACTTGTAAGTACTTAGTTTGATTTAGTACTTCCTCTGAAACACAAGGATTCAGCATTAACCCCAAACTAACAGATGCTAAAGAACTGCCTGACCTTCAGTTCTTTTCTCTTTTTTTTTCCACTCCTGAGGTATTTTTTCCTCTCAGCATGATGTCGAATTGTGTTTCAGGGAGGAGTTGTGTTCCTTCCAGCGGGAGATTGAGGTGTTGTCAGAACAGTATTCCCAGAAGTGCCTGGAAAACGCCCACCTGGCCCAGGCGCTGGAGGCCGAGAGACAGGCCCTCAGGCAGTGTCAGAGAGAGAACCAGGAGCTCAACGCGCACAACCAGGTGCAGACAGAAACGCACACTGCTCACCTGAGCGCACAAATAACTGTGTTATAACTGCCCCAGTGGGCATGAAAGCACTGATTTGTTCTGTGGGATGTTTTTAGGAGCTCAACAATCGACTGGCAGCAGAAATCACTAAGATGCGCTCCATGACCTCTGAGGATGGAGTGGGAGACACGAATATCACAATACAGGGGAAAGAGCTCTATGAGTTAGAAGTAAGGTTCAAGTTCCTGGATATGAGACGTATGAAAACGAGGTTTTAATAGCCTCTCCTCTGGAAATGTTTCAACCCTCAAGGTGACTTGGCTCATATTTTTAGCATTCCTTTTTTTTTTTTTTTTTTTTTTTCTTTTTTTTTTTGGGTTTTTTTGTGGGGTA
>VURO01050215.1:24984-39731 GCA_015108175.1 Pelvicachromis taeniatus | reverse complement strand
TATTTTTTTTTTTTTATTTGTTTTTTTTTTTTTTTTTTTCATTTTTCTGTTTTTTTTTTTTTTTTTTTTTTTTTTTTTTTTTTTTTTTTTTTTTCCTTGTTTTGCAGGTTATGCTGCGAGTGAAGGAGTCTGAAGTCCAGTACCTGAAGCAGGAAATCAACTCCCTCAAAGATGAACTCCAAGCAGCCCAAAGAGTACATTTCAGTTTTTTTCTTTCCCCCTCATAAATTCATCAAAGATCCAAAGATAAATCCTTTCTCTGAACTGCCAAACACTGTGCTTTCAGGATAAGAAATATGCAACAGATAAGTACAAGGACATTTACACAGAGCTGAGCATTGTCAAGGCCAAAGCAGAGCGGGATCTGGGCCGGCTCAGAGACCAGCTGCAGCTGGCTCATGAGGCGCTCGGGGAGCCGGCGCTGGAGGAGGTGGAACAAGGGGGATATGGTACGAAAACGCACCTTCTGTTGGAATCGACACACCCAGGCTCGTGTCTTATTGTGACCGACAAATTTCCCCTTCAGATATCATGAAGTCCAAAAGCAACCCTGACATCCTCAAGATGGCAGCAGCTGCAGCGAAACGATCAGAACGCACCATGAGGTCAAAGGTGAGTGACAAGTGAAGGGGCGTGCAAAGAGTTTAATCAGTGCTCCATTCCTCAGTGGTGTTAAATCAGGGTTTCCCATTGAACTCTATCACCCATTGCATCATTGCTCAAGCAGCAGCAGCAGCTAATGAAAGTGGTAAACTCTGGCCTTCAAAAGCCTGAGAAGTTGTTTCCAATGACTTGCTGCCACCTACAGGTCACCTGCTAAATTGCATGCAGCATTGCATACACACCGGCTGCATTTTCCTGATCCATGTCGTGACTCCCATCAGAGCTGTATTCTAGGCATTGTATTGCAAATGAAACACCACAGTAGTCTTACACACACTTGCCTGTGTGTTTTCCCCCTTCTGTCTTCAGTCTGTGAGTCGAGACATGCCCTGGGACAGTTAGGGCTGCTGGCGACGTGTAAGCTTCCTCCCCCTTCTCCTTTAGGTAAACCAAACCAGACGCACCCATGGGTGGATATGCACACCCTCCTGTCCTCCACCTCTCAAGCCACTAAAAAGATCAGATTCTGCACATTAGTATGCACAAATACTTCACTCTTGCATGGTGGTGGTGAGGAAGTGACTGTGTATCTGACTTATCACTGGGATTGATTACTAATATGTGGGTCCTTTCACTTTATCAGCCATGTACATGTTACTGGGTTACTTACACAGTGCTAAACAATGAAGTCCCAAACCTAATAAAAAGCTGTTTGTCAGACAAGTCGAGATACACCTGAATTAATGAGCATTGATAGACGGGTAAGGATTAAAATGACAAGAACAAAATGGAAACACTTTGCACTTTTCCTTCAACTTTACTTTCTCGATAAATTCAAACTTTACTTTGCTTTAATGTCTTGAAATAGATTTGTTAACATGATTTTTTTTTTTTCCCCTTTACTGAGTTTTTGTCTTAGTAATTGTTTAATATTCACAATGAAGTTATGTGTGTAAAATAATAAATAATGCTAGGAGTGCCTGAGTCTAGTGGAGTAGATATTTTGCTGTTCTTGCTGGTTAAACACATTATTTTATTAATGCGCAGCATCAGTTCCCAGTTCAAAGATGCAGCTGGCCACTAACCAGAGCGCTCTCTATGAAGGGAAGTTGTGAATGAATAAGGAAGTAAAGAGATGACAGTCTGGCTAAGTGCCACAGTGCTTTGATGTGAAGCTACCTCGCTTGAAAAATGCTTTTTTTCTTCTTCTTTTTTTTTAGTTTGTTTAATTGACATTATGACAAAGGTAAATGTAAATCAAATATAAAACGTTGCCGATGGTGAAATTAAGTCCAAGATGTGAACTTCAATAACAATATCAATTTTATTTATTGCACATTTGGTTATACTTTAATTCAACGGTAAAAACATAAACATCAACGAATGTTTTACAATGAAAAGAGCAAAATAAAATACAAGTTAACAGGGAGAGAACAAAAAGCTTTAGTCTGCGTTTGAAGATATGCAATTAGCTGAGCATTAAAAGGCAAATGGAGAAACTTTGAGGTGAAGGAAAAGTGTTTAACACAGTTGTGTTTGACCCGTTTTTATGCTACCTTTTATCAGTTTTGGGACTCCATAGCACACAGTTGTAGTGTGGAGCGTTAACACTATTTGAGAGAGATAATCAGTGGGTGACATCAGGTTTACACTGGGAGAAACACTGCCTGCTCACAAACAGCACGCCTGTCCACAGTCGTGTTCATCATAAACGTATTTAACATCTGCTTTTTCTCTCTTCATCCCGCCAGAGTCTGAAGGAAGGGCTGACAGCGGAGCAGAGACTCCACCTGTTTGAAAATAAAGACACTAAGGAGTTCTGACAGCGACACGTCACTCCCGCCTATCTTGCTGCATGTTTAGAAGCCCACTGTGTTTTAGCTCTGTAATGACTTATTTAGTAAACTACACACTGGTCACCAAACACGGATCATTTATTATTAAAAACATGCTATGAAGTTTGAATTTGATGTTTAGTTTGCATTCCATGCACTTCAGTTAACTGTGACGTTTTTGTATTTTTTGTCCTTACTGTAAATATTGTTTTTAAATGAGCATTTTTCATGCGTACACTAGAACTATGACTGTGTAAGCTACTGTTTTAACTCTCTAGGCTGTTGCTAGCCAAAAGCGTAAATGCAATGTTAAATGGCTAAACACAACTGCATAATGACGAGTAATACTTGCATAAGAAAACCGTAGGAATGAGTCTGGCGTTCGGTCTGCACGTTAACGCTCCTCCTCTCCGTTATCATTCCAGCACAGATGGAAGTGTTGCTCAGTAAACAAGCTGTAGAACAAAAGTGCTCGCCCTCGTCGCTGCTTCGTCTTACTTTGAAATGAACATCAAAGATGTTTCTGCAGTCCTGGGAAGAAAACAAAAATCAGATAAAATCGGTGCGCGACAGCTGAATGCATCTGGACAAGATTCACTGACTATAATTTAAATATATATGAAAGTTTATATAGATTTTTTTTTTTTTTCCTCACTGCAATCATTGGTCCAACTGTATAGGAGTTGCTGGAGTTGGTTTATGTTTGTAGTCTTGTTCAGTGGCAGTCCCTTTGTATTTATTTAAGTGGTTGGGATTTTTCTTTCACATTCCCATTCCTCTGTACTCTATTATTGTAAATATAAAGCAAATATACACCAACTGACTACAGGTTTATTAGCAATAAATATTTTTGCACCCTTTTCTGTGTGTTTTTGAAGTTTTGCTCCAACTTTCAAATCACATTTGAACTCGAGGTCTGCTTAAAAGTGTTTTTATGGGGATAATTATTATTTTCAACAAGCACTGAACGCTACTAGTTTTATTTTAATGCCTTAAGACAGAGAGGGTCAGGTAATGCACAGTCAAATACAATTGTTTAAAATTGACACACATCCCCATAAGACGGTCTGGTAAACACAAAGCACTACATGTCTTCTGACTAATACGAGCTCAGTGGTAAAGCGTGGTGGTGGAAGCATCGTGGTAAGAAGTCGCTTCTCTGCAGCAGAGATCGGTCAGAACGAAGGACTGAAGTTCACCTTTCAGCAAGACAGCATCCCAGATTTGGAGACTGATTTAAGTCCTAATATTAACTGTTTGCTGAATTCATTAATAATTATTTGAACGTATGACTGCAGATAAATGAAAAATTATAAAGATGTAAGAAACACTATAACAATTTAATTAGTGCTGATGACACATGAAAAGGAATGCTGAAAAGGAATGCTGCAACTTCCCCTGAAACGTGTTTCAAATTAAATAAACACAACCAGTTGATTTGAGCAGAAGGAGAAAAAACTCCACATAACAAATATTAGGGAGTTTTTTGGAGTAAAAGTGTCTGCTAACATTTTCAGTATCATTATTAATCTTAAAAACTTCACAGAAACCAAAACCTTTTTTTTTGTACCAGACTAAACGTATTTTGTTCTGCAAAGTTGACCAAATTGAACATGACTGTGTGTGAGGACTGACTCACTATTGGAACCAGCCACAAATGGAAGTGCAAAAAAATGACAGTAGAGGAACTTCCACATTGGCTTCATTTCTCAGCTCTAAAGGTTGCCCCTTGGTGTCAAGGGGTCTAGCTATAGCCATACACACTACACAAAATGGAATTAGTCACCATGCTATCACTCCCGCTCTGGTTACAAACTTTTGCTGTGACAGTCTTCTGAGGCTGGAGATGATTAGTGACAAGTCAGTGGTGTGATGAGCATTTTCTATTACTGGCCATAGTTTACCAAATGGCCATAATTTATTTAGTATGACCCACAATGAGACCCATTGTTAGATGTGTTGAGGTGACTTTTGTGATTTGGCCTTATATAATTAAAGAGGAATTGAATAAACCTAGGAACATGTTTACAGAGTTGAACTCGACATGGTCAAACCTGTATGACTTGACAATGAGATCCCTCAAAAAGGCAAGTGCAGTTTATGTTATCTGAAAAACTCATATTTTCTTGCCTTTGTTGACGACCTTTTTCATAATGGTCATTAGCTGGTTATTGGGCTTTAGCAAAATAATTCATCAGAAAGTTGTATATGAACTAACTTTGTTACTTACCTGTCCACGTCTGAACAGTCCTCCTGTCGCATTAATTTATCCGCTGCATTAACAGGTTGCCTTGAAGCCATTAAAAATCACTCAGCTCTAAGGCACTTGTGCTTGGCTTCACTGTTCAGATGCAGAAGCTATTTTAATCAATAAGTGAAATGCAGGATGCCAAAAACACAATTTTCCACAATTTTGGTCATTCCAACCCACACCCACACTGTACAGAAAGATGTTCAAAGTGTAATGTTATGATGAAGTAATACGTGCCATACTGCATATTTTTTTTGCATACTGCATGCAACAGTACATACTTTGTGAAGGCATCAACCAGTCATACCTACCAGCACTTAGGATCACTAATGAACCTAACCTCATGCATGTCTTTGGACTGTAGGAGGAAGTACACAGAGAGCCCCGTGACTGTCTTGCTGTAAGGTCACACATTAAGTGGTAACAAATGTTATTCACATCACCTGTAAGTGATTTTAATGTAACTGTTGTTGTTCAGTATGTATGTATGTTAGTGGTATACTAATTGGTGGAATACTTCCTTATCTCAGTTCTTATCATTGTGATATTGAACCTAAAGTGTGTTTTATATCACATAATTTCCTTAGGGATTAATAAAGTATGGTGATTCTGATGAAAGTATGTTACCACTTTGGATTTCGTCTCGATGCATGCTCAATCATCCAGGTAAGTAAATCCCCAAAATTTGATTGTGTTCATCTGGATGTAGCGTTTCCAGTGGGAGAAACGTTTCATCACTCGTCCAAGTGACTTCTTCAGTCTCAGCTGACTGCAGGTTTGCCCAACCTTATAAACAGTACATTTGCATAGTGACTGAAACTAGCACCACTGAAGGAACAACTTGCTGTGAGGTCAGTTCCCTGATCATCAACATGCTTTGGATTTGGATTTCATCATTATTTATTATTCATCTCTGGCTCTCTTCCACAACTTGTGATGTGTCCTGTCTCCCTTGCCTCACTACCAATGGCTCATGGCATGGCATGGGTCTTCTCCCTGAGCCTCTTCTGTCAGAGGTTACTTCCTGTTAAAAGGGAGTTTTTCCTTCCCAACTTTGCCAAGTGCTTGTTCGTATGGGGTTGTTTGATTGTTGGGCTTTTCTCTGTATTGTTATTATTATTATTATTATTATTATTATTATTATTATTATTATTATTATTATTATTATTATTATTATTGCCTCACCATAAGTTGCACCTTAAGGCAGCTTTTATAGTGATCTAATCCTAATATAATGAAACTGGACTGTTGTTGTTGTTATTATTATTATTATTATTATTGGTTGTTGTGGTGGTTGTTGTTGTTGGTGGTGGTTGTCTTTCTTTAATACTGCTATCAGTAACAACAAAGGATCATAAAACACTCAACTTTAAGGTACTGATTACTACTTTGTATTAGATCACGCCACTCGTTTCCCACAATGCCTTTCTGTTCCTTAGCCGAGTGACAACTGTTTCACTGCTGCTCGATTTGACTTGTCAAGGCACCCGATATTAGACAGCACACAGCTGAAGGCAATGCTGAATAAAAAGAAAACACACACAAAAAAACTTTTCATCATCAGTGACAAGCAGCCTGCTTCAAGGTCAACGTTCTGCAGCTTGGACAGCTCGCATGCAACTGCTGTATTATTGGCAAATTAATGTATCTGGAATAAACACTGGCTTTTATTTTCGCAATAACCTTTTTGTATTTGGACTTTGCTTTTTATTGACATAAGTTTAAATTAAACAGCACTAAACCTAAACCTAATTGCTTTATTGTGAAGGGAGTGCCCGGAAGCCTTAGATTATGTCAACTTGACACTGCTGCTATCAGAGTAGTGTGTTCCTGGAAAAGTGTGTGGATCTTTATTTAATTTAGGGCTTTCTGTCTTTGTAGTTTTTACTGGGGTTCATTAGAATAGATGTGTTGCTGAAGGAGATGTGGGGCGGGAGGGATTCTTAACTGGACGTTTGAAAAAGCTGCGATTTCTCCCGTCCGGGTAAGTTTTGATCAGCAGCAGAACAGCACAGCGCATTACCTCCGCTCTGTCTTTGTTTCATCCAGCCGGGCCTTGCCCCGACGCTCGCCGTTCTCTTTAATTGAGAGAACGTCTCGCCAAACTCCATGAAAAGTAACCCGTAATTTGATAATACCTTGCTTTACGTTTTGTTTGGACCTCTACTAGAGAGCAAGATGTCCTTCTCCAAATCTTTAAGATCTACTCTTCAATTCGGAACTAATTTAATAAAGCAAAGAACACCATTTTAAACAAAATAAAACATTTTTAAAATCTCATTGGCTGCTGCTTTCGCAATAAAGTTAGTAACAGCCGCAATAGGATGTAACCTGCGGTGTCTGTCACTGAGCTATAAAAGTTGACAATTTATCGGAATAATCACACTTTGCGGGGAGTGGACCTCGCCGAAATGAACAGTGGTTGTTGTCGATAAGTAGAAGTTGATAACTCATGTTTTGTATGATATGATTTCCAGTCTTCGACGAAAAAGCCCTTTAAGTTCTCAAATCTTTAATGCAGTTCTACGTAAGTGACTGTTACCGGCGCTAAGCCGGGCCTAGCTAGCGTTAGCTGTGGCTAAGCTAACTGTGGTTAGCAAGCTCGACCTGTTAGTTATAGTGGCAAAAAGTCAGTCGGGTGTTTGGAGAGAGATTATTGGGTAAGCGTAACAACTTTTTATTCAGAACATGTAACAGTATTAAGACAATTTGAAAATAAGCCAAAGCGTAAATTGTCAGTTAACCCTTGCCATGTTCTACAGCATTAATGAAAATCAAGCACGCGTCAGTTACCAAGCTAATTTTAATGGCATGACTTTTTTTGTAAGGGTTTGTGGTTTAGTTCCGTGCTTCAAATGAAATAAACTTACTTTTAAAAAGTGTAACAAAGTGTCAACTCGGTGTAATGGTAAAAAGTAAAACTATGACTTGGAGCTTTTTTTGGGGGGGGGGGGCATTTGGTCTTAGGAAAGCCACTCTAGTGAGCCTTTGTAGCGGTGAAATTGATCTCTGTATGCTAACATGAATATCTTATTCATTTTTCTACTGCAGTTGTTATGGAGCAGCCACCAGGGAGCATAGATGATCTACAGCCTCAAGACCTCTCAACTTCCTGCATCCCCACTGTGATCGACCTGACCAGGAAAGGGGAAGAATGTGTCCTCAACTCCACGATGGCTTTTGATGGCTTGTCGATGGTCAAGAGCCCCGGCTGGTTCCCAAACTCTGGGAGCAGCAACTCTGGATTACAGGGATTCTCAGAGACCAGCTCCTCAGACATCGCACACCAATCAGGGGATCAAATTCAGCCAGACAATGCCTTCTCGCGCACTACAGTCACCCTCTCCTACGTGAGCCGGTCTCACGTCTTCTCTGTTCAAGACACCCTATCTCAACACTCGCCTCTGTACAGTGTGTCGCCTATCAGCAAGTTCTCCCTCCCCCCTCCTTGTGACACAGATAAAGCGCTCGGGGACACCGGCTATGCAGTGAACCAGCATTACTTGGCGCAGGCTGAGGGGCCCGAGGACCTCGCCACACAGACTGAACTTTTTCAGTCATTGTCTCAGGCTCAAGGGGAACCGGAGAACAATGTGGACAGAACACAGGACTCTCATGAGTGTGACAGCGGAGTCGCTTTCGGTGACACGGATGTTGAAAAGCTGCTACAAGGCAAGGAGGACCACAGCCTCACTCGTGACAACAGTCCGAGTCTGGATAACTGTTCCGGAGCATGTGCCGAATCCTCACCAGAGACTGTCGCCCCTGTCACAGAGAAAGAAGAGGAGGAAGCAGGCTCTGAGGTGCTCTTTCTCATGTCTAAGAAATCAGAGCAGCTGGTTGCTTCAGACAGTGCAGGTGCCAGAGACCTGTGTTCACTGAGCAGGGAGTATATAAGTCCTCTGGAGGACCCCGTTTCCCCCTCTGCTACCTCACTGGATGACGTGGAAGATGTATTTGTCCTGCCTCAGGCCTCGTGCTCACCCAGCGGCGACAACTCTTATCTTGAGACTACTGAGGGGGTCTCGTGCGATAGCTTGAATACAGAAGGGGCCATTCAGCCAAGCTCTGGCAACAGCGATGGCACCACAAGGTTGGATTCAAGTGATGAAAATAAACAGACGGGCAATAGACGAAAGGCTGGGCTGGAGCCTTTGATCGACTTGACAGATGACGTTTGTGCAGCAGAAGTTCCTGAAAACAATCACAAGACTGTTATTCCTCACATGAATGGGAATGCAAAGGCACTAGAGAGAAGTTTGAAAGAAAAGAAGCTGCCAATACGTTCCAGCAGAGGGACGCGGCTAGAGGCCATAGTTATGAATATAAATTCAAGTAGGTATAAAGTATCAGGATGCATACGCACTAGTAACAAAGTTAATGCTTCCCAGTCAACATCTAGCGATTCCACCATATCTCTTTCAAAGAAGAATGACTCTGTGTTAGCAGGTAAAAGGAGAACCAGAGCGAAAGTGTCTGCTTCAGCGAAACGGGCGAAACAGAAAGCAGTAACTCCTCTGAAAAGGGGTAAACGAAATAAACCGAATACTGACAGCTGCAAAGACTCTACCTCTGATTCAGAAATGATCAGTAATTCTAAAAAGTCTCAGCGCAGCGCACCTCCAAAAAGCCCTTGGTCTGCTGCGCAGAGACAAAGTTCAAAGGCAGAACCTGTGAATGTTTCTCAACCTGTGCACCCACCCCAAACTAGCCCTGTGAAGTCAAAGAGGAAAACCTCCCCACAGTCAAGTCCTCCGCTTGCTGTACATAATAACCCAAAGGAGGAGCCTGAAGTGCTTCCTCAGCCAGACCCCTCAGTGGAAATCCAGGTGGCAAGATTCTCTCCACCATCAAAGTCTCCAAAGAAAAACCAAGGCAAAGCCAAAAGCAGATCTCCTGCTAGCAAAACGTCGCCCACTGCCAAGACGAAGGCTGCTCGCACTCCCAAAAGAAGACGAAAGAAACATAAACCGGGTCAGCCACCATCCATGTTTTCCCCAAAAGAGCCTGAGATCATGCTCAAGTATGTCAACTACAAGGAGGATAAAAGGGATTTGAGGCCAGACAGTTTCTCTCCGTTTGTCCACGTGGAGCGTCAGCAGTCCTCTCCGCCGCTGTGTACCGTCATCAACTACCCAGAGGAGGTAAGGGCGCAGCACAAGAAGGGCCCACAGCAGCAGGCTAATACCAGCAGCTTCATTTCTGCAGTCGTACCCAGCACTTCCTGTCTGCAACTGGGCCGCGTGTCCACTCGTGGTCAGCACCAGCGCCCTCTTATCTGCTGCCTGTGTGGGCAGTCAGCCAACACCATGGACCTGGGGGACCTTCACGGCCCTTACTTCCCTGAGGGGTACCAGCCGAGCACCAAAACACCAGCCAGCACTTTAGGCCTCAAAGAGGATGACTACAGTGATTCGGACTCTTCATCTTGCAGCATGAGAGGTAGGGGGAGGAAGTGTGCTGCTGCGCCCACTGCGCGGGCCCTAAGGCCAGGAGCTCAGCTGAAGAAGAGGGGTCTACTGGAGAACCACAGATGGAACAGCAGCAGCAGCACAGGCAGCCCTGCAGCTAAACGAGTGAGGTCAGATGCTAGCTCTTCGAATGTGGAGGACTGGTATAGCCCCCCTGTGTTGCTTCTGGAGCCCTCTGAATACTGGCTTCATGAAGACTGCGGCATCTGGTCTGCAGGCGTGTTCCTTGTGAAGGGCAAAGTGTACGGCCTGGAGGAGGCTGTCAAAGTAGGCCAGGAGACGGTAAATCTGCACTTTAAATCTGGAGGGTTGCACAATAGCACATGGACACATAGCTGATATAATGAAACTGGAAATGAAAGCAGCATTATGTATGTTAATGGATTGCAGTTGGCTTGTTTTCTTTGCCTCTAAGAGAGTAATGTGTTTCAAACACTTTCAAATTACTGCGTGAGGAAATGTGAATAATTAACGTATTAAAAACACTGGAAATTATTGGTGCAATGAAAACAACACAGAGACACTATTTTTGGGGAGATCCCTTTACTTTTTTGGCAAGCTATAGAGTAAGATGGATGTGGTGTGTTCAATTTAAGGCCAGTAGTCAAAATTAGCAAATAGCCAGTTAGGATTTTTCACCTGGAACACCTCCCGCAACTCAGACTTCCCACTCGGAAAGTCTCACCAACTGCAATCTGTGCGGCCACTGTTGTATATTTTCTACTGGCTAAAATAGTCGTATGCAGAGCCCTGACCCAGTTCTGTTCGTGAACATGCTGCAGCAGTGTAAGCACAAAAATCCAAGCATAGTGATGTGTTGTTAGTGATGTATTAGTAATAAATCTATACGGCTCTGCCTTGCTGAGGAGTAAATCATTGTTTTAAAAAAAAATCCTTGTTTTCCGACTTTGCTACCGAGGCACGGTAAACTCGAGAGTGACGTCGCTCCCGGTTACGCCATGGGTCCTCCAAGGTCGTTGTTCTTAAGGAGAAAAATGGTGCCAGTGGCTTTACAACCATCTAATAGCATTCACATGTTAAAACATTAGCCTTACAAGCACCATGCAGGTGCAGGGTGAGAGTTGGGTACTAATTTACTCCTTTATATATATTATAACCTGTTCAATATAACCAGATAGAAACCTTGTGGAGAAAAAAGGCTAAAATGATTGAAATTTGATTTAAAGCTTCTAGTTTCTGAAACTATCCTTGTTCAGCATGTAGTTCAAATGACCTAGTCCACAATTCCCCCGATTGGTTCATTTGCCTGTTTTTTAAGATGAGATCATTAAATTAAACTTTGATGTCTTTTTAAGTCATTAGGAGAAATCTTGCATTACTTATGGGCTTAGATATTTATATGATGATATCAAATATGTTTCATAAAACAGTCCCAGCAGAATGTGTCACAGCAAAGTTTTGACTGTTGGTTGAGGTCGTACGGCTCAAGATATTTCTCAGCCTGAGCTAGCTTGCGCTCATCCATTGTTCTACACTTGAGAGACTGCAGCTAGTGCCAGCATGTCCCTGCTGCCAGCGGAGTAGGGGTTATACATAGCAATTAATAGAGGTGATGGTATATTTTGAACTTGAGCATACCTCAGGGACATTTAGTTTGATGCTTGATGCGGCTGAAAATCAACGTGTCTGCTGTGAAAATGGTACACTAAGGCAGTGTTCTTCCAGTTCTTCCTACCGTGATAAGTTGTTTACTGTCTTAGAGCATCATGAATCAGACCAGTGTCAGATTGGTGGTAAATGCAGCCTTTGGGTTTCAGTTTACTTTGAAAGACCGTTAAAGAGCCTCTCTGTTTAAGTCAGTCATTGTACATTAAGACAACTTGGAATTTACAACTACTGAAGGCAGTGTTTTAATTAAAACTATATAGTAATTACCCCACAAATTACTATATAGTTATTTGTGGGGTTATTTGTGGGGTAATTTTACCTATCCCTTTGTGGGAATAGGTTAATTGAAAACTCTAAATTGCCCATAGGTGTGAATGCGTGAGTGACTGTGAGTGCGACTGGTTGTCTGTCTATGTGTGTTAGCCCTGCGACAGACTGGCGACCTGTCCAGGGTGTACCCCGCCTCTCGCCCCAAGACAGCTGGGATAGGCTCCAGCGCCCCCCGCGACCCTGAAAAGGATAAGCGGCTCAGGATGGATGGATGGATAGTAATTGCCTTAATGCTATATTCTGTCCCCTGTAGTAAAAGTGGAAATCACAGCTTGTAGAAGTGTGTACAATATCATCTCTTGACCTCATCTGCTGTGTTTTCAGACGTGTTCAGCGTGCCATGACCCAGGTGCTACGCTGGGCTGCTTCTTCAAAGGCTGCCCCATCAAGTACCACTACAGGTGTGCTCTGGAGTCAGGTACGCAGCAGAGCCAAAGCTCTCTTATCATGCTTGTCTTGTGCAATTTAAACATTTGCATGCATGCTTAAGTTGTAGACTATATGCAAAAGACGGACCTGTGTTAATTTTATTGACCAATAATTTTCGTCATAGTTTTTGTCAAAAACTTTGACCTGCCTTTGGGAAAGAGTGGGCGGGTTCAGCTAACAGCCATACTCCCTGTTTCTCATGAAAATGCAAGACATTTGATATCAAGGAAAATAAGATGCTGCGTAAACCACGTGGACGAAACGGACTTTTATACTTTAGTCAACAGAATCAACTTTAGATTTAGTCTTCTATAATCTTATGGTTTTTAGTCTAAAACTAGACTAAAAATAAAAGAATTTAGATGTTTAAATTATGACTCAAACAAAATGATCTTATAGCCAAAAAACTAGTGAAAATGAAATTTGCTGTCAAAATTACCACTAAGATGGACACAATGCAAAGTGCCTTAAACCTGGATTCTTTCTGTTGGCAGTGGGAGGGGGGGGGACTCCGGTGTTTGGGGGGGAAATGCTTTCAGTTGTATAGACGTCTGCGGGAAAACAGCCCTCGGCTCTATGTGACATCAATAAACCTTTTATAGTGTTTTATAGTCCTTATCGAGGGTTCCAAGAGCTCTTCAATACAGCATTTTGTCTCCAATAGAGTCAGAAAGCAAAGTCTATTTTAGGGCGGGGCTACCTTGTGATACCCAGTGGTTGACATCTTGGTGGCCATGTTCATCTTTTATATACAGTCTGTTTTTCAGGCTTATCTTGAAGTGTTTTATTTACTTCCAGTAGCATGCAGCCTTGCAGGTTTTGCTCTGGTGATTGAAATTCTGAACTCCACCCCAGTTTGATGGACTTTAGATTTGTGTATGCCATCTGCCCCTCTGACTACAGTTTTTACTGTTTACTCCTTTTCTTTTTTTTTAAATTTGTTCTGCTCCACATTTGAAGTCTCAAATTTAACTTTAACAGGTACAAAGTTAAAGTTAAATTCATACACCCACGACTGTTGCTTTGTGTTCAGTGTGCATGCACACTGCTCTGAAAATAGCTCCTTTGTGCTGTTGGCTCTTATCACTTCCGCTCAGGCTGAACTTGCACGTGGGGGCGTTTGAACCTTTCGGATGAGTCGGTGCAGCATTGCCAACTCCTGTTCTGTTCTTGTTCTGCAGACAGTGTCCTCATTGAAGAAAATTTCTCCATGAAGTGTAAGAAGCACAAGGTGAGCAGCAGTGCTCTTTAAAGCTGTATTTGTGTGCGCTTTGGAAATGTACCTTTGCGCTTATTGAAGACTTGGCTTGTGACCATTTAAAAACATGACCTTTGATTTGTGATGTCTTCTTAGAACAAGACATTGAAAGCCCCCTCCAGGGAGCAGATGGGACGAAAGGGGACAGAAACCTCATGAGGTCAGTAAATACGTTTTCTGCTTTATGCTGATCAAACCATTGACAGTTGAAATATATTGGACAACAAGGGAGCATTTATTTTTAAAGCTGTATGCCAATATAGTGGTTATCTTGGGTTGGGGTTGCTGAGCAGCAAAAGTACACAAGATAATTTTAATGTAGCTCGTTTTCTGAACACGCATTAGATTTCCACAAGACAACTTCCTCAAAAGCAGAATTGAGCCTGGCTCAAGCTCAGCCACAATCCCAGCAAATAGACACATCCAACTGGTAAATCTTATATAGACATGCTGTTACCCCTAGATCATAGAAATGCAGCCAAAAGTAAGCAATTCCATTGAACTGTTTCAGTTAACTGTTTGTGGTATTATAACAATTTGGAAGTGAATGGGAAGAACAGCAACGCATTCACAAAGTGACTGGTCACGCAACGTCACAGAGCGAGTTCAGCAGATGCTGAGGCGTGTGTCGCCAAAGCTCCAAACTTCATGTTGCCTTCAGGTTAGCTCAAGAACAGTGTGTAGAGAACTTATTGGAATGGGTGTCCCTGGCTGAGCAGCAGCATCGCCAACCACAATGCAAAATGTCAAATGCAGTGGTGTAGTACGCCGCCACTGGACTCTGGAACAGCGAATCACACTTCTCCGTTTAGCAATTCGATGGGCGAGTCTGGGTTTTGGCGGTTGCCAGGAGAACAGTACTTGTCTGACTACATTGTGCTAAGTGTAAAGCTTAGTAGGTGGGGGGCTGTTTTTTTTTTTTTTTTTTTTGGGTTGGGCTG
>VURO01050214.1:43357-60505 GCA_015108175.1 Pelvicachromis taeniatus | reverse complement strand
CATGTTTCGTTTATTTCATTTTTGTGTTTCTGCCTTTGTGTGTGTGTGTGTGTGTGTGTGTGTGTGTGTGTGTGTGTGTGTGTGTGTGTGTGTGTGTGTGTGTGTGTGTGTGCGTGCGTGCCTGCGTGTGTGTGTGAGTGGCAGAGGAAGTCAAACCAGTTGGCTGTCTTCTCCATTTGGCTCTTGTCACACTCTCTCCATCTCATAGAGAGCCATAAGGAAGGCCTCAGCATGACCAGTTCCCAGAATGCCCCTCGCCAGCCACGCACACACACACACACACACACACACACACACACACACACACACACACACACACACACACACACACACACACACACACACACACACACACACACACACCTCCTTACCCCTTCACCACTCCCCAGAGCCCTCATTTAAAGCCATTTAAACCCTCTGATATGACTCGGATCAAGTGTCCTGTGCAGCTCCACGAGCAGAGCAAGGCACGGCTGTGGTGGAGGGTTTGAGTCCCTTAGGGGATGCAGACACTGCAAATATCTTCGCTTAAGCTACTGCAAGATGCTTCACACAGGAAATGTCACATGTGTATGTAGCATCTCTATAAATGTCGTGCGTATTCCTGTATGTGGTGTAAGTGACTGCATTTATTTAGATCTCAGTCAAAACTCTGCAGCCCTGTGAGAATGTAGTTGTGCTTTAGGCTAAATGTCAATGGGGAGTCAGAATCCAACTTTGACTTTTTATTTTAAAAGTCAAACCAGTTGGCTGGATGCAAACAAATCACAAAGAAACAAAAAAGAACACTACGAAAAACAAAATGATAACTAAGATCCAGAAGAAAACATCCAGAACGACCACTAAAAGTAAGAAAGTGAGAACTAGGAGAGTCAAAATAACTGCAAAGAGAGACAACATGGCCTCTGGTACACAAAGTGACAAACAAGGGAGAAAAACTGACGACAGAGAGAAAAAATGACTCACAACTTCAAATTGAGACATTGTATAAGTGCAGAGCAATGTGTCAGAGTATTAAATCCAGCTGACTAATAATGTGTTAGTCCAAAATAAGCATGTTACTAATCAGGGAATCCATGTTATTCCTATCAAAACTGGCACAAGGCCTGGCAACTTTCTTCAACATGTGTCCTGCCTAGGTGGAGCCACTGATGTTTGACTGACTTTTTAATCTGTCTGTTATTACTAGTAATTGGTGGATTTAATTACCATTTAAATTTTTTTGTATACACTGATTAATCCACAGAGTATTGTAGTAGTAGAAGACAGTATTACAGTATTTTTTTTCTTAGCTTTGCACCTGGAAAGATTGGAAATGCAGTTTACTAGAAGCAGAAAATTAGAGGTCATCCAGGTCTTTATGTCTTTAAGACATTAATGCAGGTTAACTAATTGATGTGTGTTATCTGGCTTCATAGATAAAGAACAGATAAAGCTGGGTATCATCTGCATAGCATTGAAAATGGGCTTTCTATAATTTTTCTTCTAACGACACTCCCTAGGGGAGGTATGTATAATGTAAACACAATTGTTTCTAGCATGGAACCCTGAGGAACTCCAGAATTACCTCGGTCTGTGCATGGGACTCTCCGTTTACTGCAGCGGAGTACCTTTAATGCCTGCAACGTGCTCTAAATGCTGTAGTAAAATATTATGTTCAACAGATACATATTGTAACAGTTGCTGCTGTTGCAGTTGTAATACAGTGTATCGCCACATGGTGGCACCACTTGTGTTATGACCAAATTCAGATTTTATTCGTCACATACACAATCATACATAGTACGACATGCAGTGAAATGCTTGTTGCTGTGCAACGCCCGACCATGAGAAAAAAAACTAAACATAGACATAAAAGTAAACATAAAAATACTAGCAAGAAATTTACATAATATACAAATTAAAAAATTTACAGTAAATACAAATTAAAAAATTTACAGTAAACACATTTACAGTCAAATTGAAGTGGAAAATTTATACATTTAAAAAAAGATAGAAGGTGCAGATAAGCAAATTTAAGAAATTATAAAAGTCTGCAAATAAACAGTGTGTGGAGTAACAGTGTGCAGTGGAATAAACAGTTGCTGATGTATAGTAATGAGACAGAAAGAGTGCAGTCCTACACCTGGTTCAGGGACCGAATAGCCTGGGGGAAGAAGCTCCTCCTCATTCTCTCTGTTTTGGCTTTAAGGGAGCGGAAGAGCTTCCCAGACCTCAACAGTGAGAAGTGTCCATTGTTGGGATGGGAGAGAGCCATCATAATCTTCCTGGCTTTGGTCTTGTACTGCTTAGTGTAGACGGACAGCAGGTCAGGAAGCCCAGAGCGAATGATGCGTTCGACCGAGCGCATCACTCTTTGAGGATCTCTTAAGCATCCACAGCAACAGATGGAAGTCTCTCAATCATCTGAGGAAGAAGTGACCAGTAGGTCACTCTTATTTTACTCTTCTTCATTGTATACTCTCAGGTAACGGATTCCTCCACATGTACAGGTACCAGTATGCTCTCCAGCAACATGTGGTAAAGCTGGTACTTTTATTTCTGACATGTAAAAATAAATAATTACTTGTGGAAAGTCACAAGCCGTTGCTCGTTTGCTATCCACTTGCACACCTCCATGTCTAGCTTCATCTCCGCTGCACATTATAATATGGGACAGTTATGTATTGCATCCATAATTGTATTGTATTACATAACTACATAATTATGTATCATGTACTTTTGTTCATGTTTTTATAATATATTATTTAATTGTCTTTTGTTTCTTGTGAAAAATGACACATTCCCACACACACATTTAATAACTTGCCTATATGCCTATAGCATTCCTCTCTTAAAAACACTAACTTTATGGTTGTTTCCATGTTTTGTGTTTAGGGAAGATCTGTAAACACGCTCTGTAAAGCGTCAAAAAACAACAGTTGTCCCATTCTCTGCAGATGAATATGTGACGATACGAATACGTAGCATTATTAGTCCTCAAGCATAAAAAAATACATTACCTTGGACTTAAAACGACTAAAGTTCAGGGACTTCATGTTATTGAATAAATATTTGTGACATTTGATCGGTGTATTGGCTCTGGCCGAGGTCTCTGCTGTCCTCGTGCGTTTCTATTTATAGTGTTTCGGCTTTTATTTTTTATTGAGGTCTTCATCAAAACCAGGTCAGATTTCAGTTCATTCATACATTCAACTGTTTATATCATTAAAATGTTTGAATTTCAGGGTCATAAAGCTCCACCTGCTGCAGTCAGTGCCCGTCGCTTTACTCTCTCGCCAGTTGAATACCTCAAATGTTCTGTAATGGTGTTTCAGGCTCTTAATCAGACACCAGACTCAGAAAAACCACAGTGAGAGCTTTTCTTTTCCCCGGGTCCGTGGATTTAGACAAACCGCAGGACATAATCCCATTTTCCACTCACAGACAGAGCTCTGAACCTGGTGAATTTCGTCCTCTAAGTAGTGAAGGCGCCGTCCTGCCCTCCGCAGTCCGGCACTCAGCCAGGGGCAGGGTGGGGGGTCCCTAGTTCGAACCAACCAGGAATGGCAGGATAACACCCGACAGGCTATCTGGGAGTGCAGTGTGGGGTCCAGATGATGATAGAGATGAAGAAGCTGTGAGAACTGGGCTGGCTGCCGGAATACAAAAAGTTTTCCTGAACCAGTATCAGCCATCTGTTCAGGGTTTGTGGTCAGAACTTTCCCTTCAGTGAACCGGATCATATTGATATAAATATGTGTGATTCTCACTGTGGCTCAAAGAAAGGGGATTTGAAGAAGGCAGCCCAGTTGTTAACAAATATATATGCCAAATCAAACTGGAACCGCACTTCAGACCTGCTCAAAAATCCTCTCTGTTAACAGGTGGACTCTGAGGAACTTGATTTCTTTCTCAGACTTTACATCAACACTGGATGGCAGGACCACCAGTCGGTTTCGGGTTTAACATCAAACCTGCTGAAGCTCACAGAATGGGTGGATCAGGCAGTGCTGCAGAGTCTGAGGGGGTAACCTGAGCAGGCATGGAGAATTAGACTGCAGCCTCAGGTGTGTTTGGACCCAGAGCAAACTTCCTCTTTTATGTGAGGAGGCCGAGGGCAGCACTTGTTTCATCCAAAAGCCACAGCAGAAAAAAAAACAAAAACTCTCAATCTGATCAGACCTGTCGATGTTTTTCCAGTTTTCATTAGTTTCTGTGAACTTGTGTGAACCTAAAGCCTCAGTTTCCTGCTCTTAGCTGACAGAAGTGACGCCTGGTGTGGTTTTCTGCCGCAGTGATGCTCTCTTGCACAACTTCGTTGTAAGAAGTGTTTATTTGAGTTATTGGTTGCCTTCCTATCAGCTCGAGACAGGTAGGCCATGCTACTCTGACATCAACAAGGCATTTGCATCCAGAGAACCGCATTCTCATGTAGTCCAGATACACTATGTCAAAAAGCATCAGAAACTTAATATAAACCTGAGCAACTGAAATAAAAACCGATTGCAATTATAAATGCTTATCAGGAGGATTTTATTCATTGCGTTATAATGCATATAACACAAGTTTGAAAGTCTTTTCTGTCATGATCTAGCTGGCTGTGTGCAGGCAGGAATGAGGAAAAGGACCCAAAAGCAGACTTGCAGGACTCCAGAGTGGAACTCAAAAAAACAACTTTAATGCTGGTCAAAAGGCAAAGCATAAAAATAATCCAGAGCATGAAAACAACCCACAGGGACGCACACAGCGCAGGGTAGAGACGTTAACGACACGACAGGGAAGCACAGAAAACACAGGACTTAAATACACAGGACATAACAAGGGGAAATGAGAGGCAGGAGGTGAACACGGCTGGGAAACATTAGGGCTGACGAGCACAGGAAAGCAAAGCTGAAAACACTGACATAAGACGAGACCTAAAACAGGAAACACAAAAGCACAGAGACAGACTCAGAGACATGGCTAGAACACAGGGGCTTGACTACAGAGGGAACACAGGCCGGGGAGAGCAACACAGAGACAGAACACAAAACCACAAAGTCAAAACCCGGGATAAAAATAATCAAAACTGCACACTAAGAAAACAGAACAAACCAAGGAGCAGCAAAACCAAAACACAGACAGCAAAATGACAGGAAACAACGGTGGAGATAACTGAACACAAAAACAAGGGAACACCAAGTACATGAGAGCTGGGGGTCTGAACAGTACCAAAATAATAAAGAACACCAGTGCACAGAAACTGAGGGCTAGGAAAACAATCACCATATAGAAAATAAACATAACCAACACAAACGCTGAGTCAGAGACTCAGGACCATGATGGTATTTGAACTTCTAAAGCCTTCTATGAAAGGCCTTTTTAAATTTTAACTTTTGAATTGCATTGTATATTGTGCTTCATGCTGAACTCAGAATTTCCAAAACTCTTAAAAAACTTCCAAAACTTTTAATAAACCAATTTGTTTATATCTTGTCTGAGCTTTGAATCATTCACCATTTTAAAACTGATGCATCCCCGTGTAATACATAGCTAGGTATTTCACAGTCTATATTATATGTTGCTGTAGAACACTAATGTTATTATTTACTGAAAATGGCCTATATCTCATTTGAGATTAATTCCAAGCACCTAACAAAGTAAACTACATTAACACACTGATTTTTCAATTTATAGGGAAACCCTTAGCTGAAAATGACAAGAGTTTAACACAACAACACTACTGTAATTGTGATGTCAATAAAGTTTAAATAGTTATACAGAGCTTCAGGTTGGAGTTTTTGTGGTGTTAAGAGTGAGCTGTGCTGCAGTGCAACTCGTTTCTGATCCTGGTATAAATCTTTGTGATAAGTGCGGTGTAGTACTATAGTATTTTCTGAAGTAATTTCTTTCAACAAAAGTGAGTTGTGTCTGTTATCTGTTGTGTCATATACAAAATGCTCAGTGAACGTACTGTATAATTCAGAGCTGAGAGGCTACTAAAAAGTTCAGATTTTCTTTGTGATGAAAATGTCTATTTCCACAAGTATTATCTTGTGTGGGTCAGGCAAAACAAGCAATTTATCCATTTCTGCTCTTTCTGTCGCATCTGAACATTAGGAAATCCTCTGCAATATAACCAGTAACTGCAATAAAACCATGAAGTTAAACAAATCCATCTTTTCACACAAAATTGAACACCGAAAATGCTCTTGAACCTAGGACTGATGAATCAGACAGCACAGGTTTTAATTGTACGTAATAATTTGGACGTACGGAATAGTTTATATCATGGCACATGCCCCTGTTTCTAGATGCCAGTAAGTTAACGTCAATTTACAGAAAACTATACATTTTATATAAAAGCTATTTTGGGGTCTACTTCACTTTAATGTCTTCAAGACAAAAGTTTTCAGGGATTACATTTGGACGTTTGTGAGCTTTAGAAACGGTTGATTGGAGTGAGGTTATAGAAGCTATACCAAAACTGAAAAGCATGTCGCCTACAGGTATAGAAAAAGCCTCACTCAGGTGTGCTCTAAAGGTGATGTGGACATCGTACGGATCAAATCAGGAACACAAACAAACTTACCTCCGACTTCTTCTACACCCTCCAGCAGCATGTCTTTGGTAAAGTTCGATATCTGCCCAGTGAAAGATGACAGACTGCCGCCAACCTGGCCCAGAGACTGGCCGAGGCCGGAGCCGATTCCCCCCAACCACGATGACATCTTCGGAGGAGACAAAAACCAAACAAAAACAAAGCAGGGCCGAGGAGAACAGCTGAGCTAGCCTAGCTTAGACTCGAAAGATAAAACAGCTAGCTCGATCATCAAGATCAGCTGGAGACTCTCAGCCACGGGAGACGCGTAAATTCTAAAATCCAATTTCTTTCCTGCGTGACAAAGTCGCTTTCCACACCGACAGAAGCTCATTTAACAAGCACAGAACCCGGCTAATGACAGCTGGTCGTCCACACGCAGTAGTTCCTGAAGACTGGTGGTCATAATATCAAAGTCTGACAGCTAATACCTGAGATGACGACTTTATGTTGGAGTCTGTGTCGTCTACGGTCAGCCTGAGCGGAATATTCAGCGTTTTTATTTTGGCAAGTCTAAACACCGCAGCGACCCAAAAGTGCCACCTCGACTGCAGCCATTATCGACTCGACCGTGGCGAAGGGTGTCAAGTTTGACGTGGACACCGCACACGACAGCGGTGCATTGTGGGATACTGGAGGACCAACACACTGAAGGTGCGTTCATGGTCCCGAAAAACACCAAGCGTTGCAGTCTCATTTAAACAGCTCAATATAAATGGTGTATATTCCACAAAACACACCACTTCTACTACTACTACTATCTTCGTTTCAGAAAGTGTAAAATATTATTAAGACAGTTGATGAATTATTGTCAAATAAGCAAAAGTTACAGTTAGTTTATTACAGTGCTTACATCTTCCACTCGATATTTTGAGTTAATGGGAAAGAGCTTTATTAAAATTCATGCAAACATCCATCAAAAAACAGTGTATAAGGGAAAAGCTTACTAATGAGCTTGAAACTCTGTATTTGGTCTGATCGACTTTATTCTTCAAAGCAGCCTGAAGTGTCTTAGGCAAGCTTTATTATAATTTCTTTAGACAGTCTTCAGGAATAGTTTTTGAAGGACAGTCAAAGCCAGTCTATGCCTGATAGTGTTCCACTGTGTGTTGTCCTATCCAGGTATGCTCTTACTACACTGGCAGTGTGTTTTTGATCATTGTCATGCTGAAATATTAAGTCGATGCTTATCAGATGCTTTAAGGATGGTGGCATGGTAGTTCAAAATGAAATGTGATTGTACTTTTCTGTATTCATAATTCCATTATTTTTTACAAGATCTCCAACACCACTGAATGAAGTGGAGCTCCAAACCACAACAGATCCTCCACTCTGTTTACAGATGGCTGTGGATAGTCACTGTTGTACCTCCCCTCCTGACCACTGGTACACATCGATGATGATTTCAACCAAAAATGTCACATCTGGATTCATCACTCTATAAGACCTGTTGCCACAGATTTTTAGTCCAGTTCTTCCTTAAATTGGCATTCCTCAGCCTTTCTCCTTGTTTCCCTTTCTCAAAAAGACTTTGTGACAGCCACCCATCCACTGCAACCATTTCTCTGGTCATGTGCCAGGTCTTTGCCATCTTTCCCGTTTCTGAAGCACATGACCTTCAGATACCGTTTGTCTGCTGTAGCCAGGCCCATCACTTTTTCTTTTTGTTCTACAGTTTTGTCAAACTTTTTAAAGATACATTGCTCACCATGTCAGGATATGCTGAGCTTTCAGCTAACAGCTCTTTTTAAACTGAGTGTTGTGCAGAAAATCTGTGAAAGTTCCCTTTATGTTGCTTTGTGACTCAAACAATGCGACAGAGAAGAGAGCCAGTCTCTGTTGTTTCTTCTAATTCATTTATTAAAAGATTATTTTTTGTACATAGTGTTAAATACAATCTCTCAGAAGTCTGAAACCAACACAATTTTTGATTCATGTCCATTTAGGAGACCACCGACACAATATCACTCTGTAATTACTTTAAAAGTCAATGCTATCAATCTTCAGTTGGAAACAATATAGAAGAAATTAGAGGAAATGTCTTTTAATTCATAGCATATTTGTGCAAAACAGGGAGAGGTCCCAGAGACCATATTCCAGCAGCTTCCTTACATTAAAGGCCAATGAAAACATCTTTAAACACCCAACCATAAAACTCAGGCCTTCTATCTTCCATCAGGACGACCATGCATTTCTGGTGTGTAGGTCAGAAGAACAATCATGACCCACAAGTGCAGTACCGCCTGCAACGAAAATAAAGAAAAAATGATCATGAATAAACTCCCGATGTTACAGACCACTTTACCAGCTACTGAGCACTCTCCTAACCTAATGAAGGTTCATATCATTTCAATATTAACACTGACCATGTACAGGATGACAAAAACTCTGGCCATTGGGTAGCGCCTCAGAAAGATTCCCAGTCTGATGCTGTTGGACATAAAAGTATTGATCAAAGTGAACCGTTTTTCACTGGTAAAACAATGGAACTGTAGCACAGTATAGCAGTGAACAGTGAAAGCTTACCTGAAGCGGTCAATTGTGCTGGCTGCCTTACGTACTTTTCCATACACTCCTGGACTGTCCTGGTCACTGAAAAGCACAGGTGTGTTTCTTTGTCGTGCCCCTGATGGTCCAAAACAGAGAAATGTAAATGTATATATTATAGATTAGGTTTATTAATAAAGCAACTGTTCAAAACGGGTCTCATTTACCAAAACACAAAGAAAATGTCAGCTTCTCCTACCTGCTCCCTCTAAACCGCTCATGTTGATGGCCGGCCCTCCACTTTGTCCTCCCTGAGTGTTCTTCAGCTGCTGCTCCAGGCGCTCCAGCTGGAAGACGAGGGAGTTTTTCTCCGTGCCAAGAGCTTCCAGCATTGTCTGCTTCTGGATCAGTGTCTCCGTCAGCTGGTGGAGTCGGTTCTCCAGCTCTGTTTGGCTGCTGCTGAGTGTCTTGTTGGTCAACTGCAAAAGCAAATTCATCAGACATTATTATTCAGTGGTTTTAATAAGACACAAAACAAATGTTCCCTAAGTCCTGATCCAGGAAGGAGACTCCTCACTTGTTTTGTATAACTTTAAAGTGACCGACCTGGTTCCTGAGTTTTTGGATTTCATCTTCTCTGTCTTTGATTCGACTCTGCAGAGTGGTTTTGGCTCGATGGTGCTCTTCCTCAAGGTACTGCAGCTCCTATAAGCACAAAAATGATGTTAGTTTAAACAACAGCTTGTGCACGGCTTTTATCGTTTTAAGCTTATTATTATTATTGTCACTCTCTTTTACCTGTTTGTAGCGCTCCACCTCAGCCTCTACCTCCTGCTTTGCTCTGTTCTGTAAGGCCTGCTGCTCCTGTAACTGCACCTGCTGCTCCCTCCATGTCTCTGCCTCTGCCAGCGCCTGCTGCTCCAAATCCTGTAAGCAAAAATTCAACCTCCACTGAATTACTGGCCTCTCTTGCTGGTAAGTCATTTTGCCTTTTCCTACTGCTTATAGCATCTCACTTGTATTTCTGTCCTCAGAGTGAGAACTTGCCCCTGTAGTTTTTGGATCTCCTCCCTCTGCAGGTCCTTTTCATGACGCAGTTCCTCAAGCTCCAGAGCCATGGTCCCACTGCCGTCCAGAGCGTCTAGACCAGATCCCTCCTTCAGACTGCTGATCAACTTCTCTTTGGACTAAACAAACATTTAAAAGTATTAAACTCAAACAACAAAACAAAAGTTCAAACATCTAATGATGAGATAGTTTGTAGCCACACTTTACTCCAAGCCAAAGCTTTCAATGAAACAGTTTATCTGGAGAGCCTCCACAAGCCTTACTTGTAGGATGCGTGAAGCTTTTTGTTTATAGTCTTGTAACTCTTGCTTGGCAGACTCAGCTGCAGCTTTGGCACTTTTTAGTTGGTGTTGGAAGTCATCGACCTTGAACTTCTCCTCTGCTGCTCGCCGCTCAGCTGCAGTCACCGTTTCTGCAAGGGTTTGCCTCTCAGCCTCCAATTTAGAGAGCCGGCCAGCATATTCAGTCTACACAAGATCAGAGAGTTAAGTCTAATCATTTCCATATGACCAGTCTATATTTAACTGTTGTAAACACAGAAAATGAATGGCATCATGTGCACCTGCATCTGCCGGTAGCTGTCCTGTTCTCTTCTGAGCGCCAGTTCAGCCTCTCGGAGCCTCTCCTGTAAGGTTTCCAGAGCTTGGGACTGCATGCTGTTCCCTTCTGTGTGGTCTTGCATAATTCTAAAAATCAAACAAGACAAGATAATGCTATCTAAATCAGCTCTTTATAACTTTAGTGTAATTTCTATTTCATAATTTGGCTACAAAAGCATACTTTGACTTTTCCTTCTGTGCCTCCTCTAATGCAGCACTGCGGGATTTTAGAAGCTGATCGGCTTCATCGAGTCTGATTTTTAGGACTGCAAGTTGACCGTCTTTGGCTGAGAGAGCTTCTGTTAGGTCATCGACCTGTGACCGAAGTTCTCGTAACGTTCGGTCAGCCTGAGACTGCTCCGAGTTCCATTTGTCTGCACGTAGACGCGCCTGGTTTAGCTCTAAGAGAGAAAAAAAAAATTTAAATCAGAGAAAGAGGTGTAGATATGTGAATGTGTGCCATATCCAGTTTCAGTTTTGTTTTTTGCTAACCATCTTGTAAGTCTTTTGCTCTCTGGATAACTGAAGCCATCTCTTGATTGAGGGAAGCCACTTCACTGCGCAGCAACTGGTTCTCTAGACGCAGGCTGGACAGGATCTGGTTCTGTGGTTCTTCTGTTGGTGGAGGAGGCTCTTGCCTGCTGGACTCCTGAGGGACAGCCAAGCCGGAGTCTGAACTCTCAGGTGTGTCTGTGGTGGCCAGGCAAGTGTGAAGAGAGAACAGCATTTACATATATAAGTGTGGTAGCCCTTCTGTTATACTGCTAAACAGCAACAAACTGGTATAACAAAGTAATAATATAAAATTATGTTATTTCAAACCATTGTACTTTAAGGTTCCCTGTCGAGTTTTGGACAGGGAATTAACCCACTTACTGACTTGAGGCTCAGTAAGTGGGTTAATTCTTTATTGGGAGGTGGTAAATTTACCATTTTAAAAGGGAGTCCCAGAAGGTTCAGTATTAGGTCCCATCTGGTTCATATTAACAATATTGCACCCTCTATAAGAAAATATACTATCCGTCTTTATTCAGATGCCACAGTTCTGTACTGTATTAATAATATTCTTTACTCAGCCACTGAAATCCAACAGCAAGTCTTTCAAAATTGCAAGAAAATTAGTTTTGAAAGTAAGCAAGTTCTCGAGAGCTTATAAGAGATTATGGTGACTCTATCTATAAGTATACCTCTGACTCAAATCTTAAACACCCTTAATTAATTTCAGCTCTTAAACCAAAGATTTACTAATAAAAACATTGATTCTTGTCTTTACTGGATTTTGTAAAAAAAAAAAAAAAAAAGCTGAGGTGTGACTGTGGCACAGCAGTCACTGGTTTTCATTCACTTTATTTAAAGACCTTGATTTTGTTGTAAAATCATTTTACCCCTTCAAGCTATTTCAATATGTAATTACAAACCAGAATGTCCTTGAAGCTAACTGTTATGTTACCAATTGACCAATTATTAGTTTCTTTTCATGTTTTTATTCACTCCATTTTCACTGTACTCTTCAAATTTTTGAAAACTAGTGCATGCTATCGCTGATTTATTTAAACAAAGGTTGCTTTCATGTGCATGTTCAGGATTCAGCATGCACATAAAAGCAACCTTTGTTTAAATAATAATAATTTTTCTCTCATAGTCATGAGAGCCTATCAGTGGTAGTAATGTGACAAAAAAAGCACTGATGTGCCAATAAAGGTGAAGAAGAAGCTAATTTAAAAAAAAAACTGTCCTAACTGTATGCTGAAATTTTCTACTCCTGTGAATAACGTTTATTTCCTTCAAAGACAAAACAATTTTGAGTGCTGCTAATTAGTCAGACAGTGGGCTGTTGGCTTTGCTCATACCTTGGCCTTGCTCTTTAGCAGAGTTCTCCTCTGTTTTGATGCTGTGAGCAGACAATGAGCTCATGCTTGAAGCTCTTGATACACCCCGCGTGGAAGGGGGTGTGGAGGGGACTGATGGGGTGGTATAAGAAGTGGTGGAAGCGGGAGATGTTGGGTTTTGGGTATCTACCAATTTTACAAGCTCCTTTCTTGATTCCCTCCGATTGCTGACTTGAGGCTCAGAGCTATTCAGAAAATCAAAGAGCATGTCATCGTCCACATTCTGCTCACTCTTTTTGGGCCTCAAAAACCCAGATGAAGCCTTGCCACTGTTGGGAGCGTTGCTACCAGAACCCAAGGGTGTACTGGTCACATTGGCAGACCCAGCCAGCATGGTTGCATTAGATTTCTTGATATTGCCAGCTGCAGCAGAGATGTAGCTCTGGGCATCATGAGAGGATGCATAGGTATGATGTGTCACAGCTGGGTTGGTCTTGTACCCTGCAGAGTTGTAGTCAGTTTTAGCAGTGGATTCTTCTCCATAGGCTATTGAAAAGGAGGGTGATTTTTCCTGGCTTTTGCTCAGGGCAGTAGCAGCTCCCTGGTCCACTTTATTCAGGAAGTCTTCAGCTTTCCCAGCCAAGTCAGTAAACCAAGACATTTTGCAACCTAGCGGGAGAGACAAACAGCAACATGTAAAGATTTACTTGACAGATAATATATTTATTTACTTTCCAAGTTCTTGGATTTCTATTTAACAATATAAGGAAGCTCAGTGGTGGAGTAAAGGCAGACACTAAATCTAGACAGGCAGTTTAACTGTAAAATAGCATTTCATCTTCCCTCACCATAATCACCACTGAGATACTATTCAGCAAGGCCTTTAGTTTCAAAAGCTCAGGATACACTGCCTAACTGTACCTGTGCATGACAGAGTTACTTCTGGTGCAGCAGAACGTCTGCCTCCATCCCCTTCTTTCTCTAACATTCTCCTCTGTCACATCACACCACTGTATTTCCTCCTTCACTAGATCTATAAATCTTCTCTGATGTCTTCCTGTAGACTTCAGGAAGAGCAGAGCAAACCCGCTCCCCCTGGTTGTCAACAAAGGCTCTGTAGAGATGGTTTCTCAGGACCTTTATTGTTGACAACCTCACCTGGTCTGCCAATACAACAGCTGTGGATAAGACAGCTCAGTGGCGCATTTGCTTCCTAAGGTTTCTGAAGGATAACAGTCTGGATGGGAAAGTACTTTTGGTATCACTGCAGTATGCTAGCTGCTTTGCAGCAGCTATAAAAGTTATCCGCAGGGTAATAAAAACAACGAAAAAGATCAATGCCTGTGCTCTTCCCTTTCTCGAAGCAACTGCAAAAGCAAAGATCCTCAAGAGATTCAAAACAGTTCTCACCTTAGACACTTGCTGTTTGACCTGTTGCCCTCTTGTAGGCACTACAGGTCCATCAAAGCTTTTTATACTGTACGTTATTCACTTTTAGACTCCTGGAGATGAAGCACCTCAAAATCGTAATATTTTCTAATGCAGTGGCAATAAATGCATTCTGATGATGGCCTTGAAACTACACAGGACTGGGCTAAATAGGATGCAAAACTGCGAATCGATCCATATTAAATAAACAGGATCGCAGCAACAAATTGCAGACAGTTAAAGTTGGGACTCTTCCAGCTTTGAGAGCAGCCTGTCAAGCTCGACTCAGGACTCAAACTCCCCCTGCGACAAATGCTGCACAGCTAGCATGCTATAGCAAAAATCTAAGCAGTGAAATGAAATCAGATATTATTTTTAACGACACCTCGCTTTTTTTGTTAAACATAAATGAACAAAGGAGAGTTGTTGGGAGTGTTTTAACTCTAACGTTATCGTAAACGATGTAAACACAGTTGTTCAGGATCAACTCCATCAGTGCTGCGGCTAACAGGCTAGCTGGCTGCTAAAGGAAACATTTAAACGTACCGTTTGACAAGAGGTATCAGTCTCAGGATGTCTCCAGTCACCTGGCTGCCGCCGAGGTTAAACTGATCAGCGTGAAAGAGTAAAACTGCTTGGAAAACAAAGTCAAATATCATCATCTGTCAAGGAGGATGTTTGTGATCCTCTCAATACGTGGACCAGGAAGCGCTGCACATAAGGACCCCACAACAGAGCGCCTTGAGAAAAGCCTGATCGAAAATGAACCAACCGGGTTTCCAAAGCGCAGCACTCCCCTCTGTGAAGGACGTGTACTGTAAATAAAAAATACATTTACATACATATTTTTCAAAAATATGTGTGTGTTTAAAACAGCAAAAACAACATCAACAATAATACTATGAAGAAGGAGGTGGAGGAGAAGAACTGACCAACTGGTAAGTTGTTTATTTTTTTAAAAGAAGTTAAACAATGCTGTTGTTTTAACGTTTAAACATTATCCTATTTTAATTAAGATTCGGATAAACACGTATGCAATACTCATCTTTGGGTAAAAGCTTGACCTTTGAAACAAATGAAGCTAAACACTGACTTTTGTAGTGCATTCAACAAGCTCCTCTAATTGTAGTAATGTCAGTTTTGTAAATAACATGCGTTTATATTTGTAACTATTTGGACAGTGTCACAACTCTGTACACCACCATAGTGAATTTGAAATAAGACAGTCAATTTATGATTGAGCTGCCCAGTTGCCAGGGCAGCTGTGGCTACAATGTAGCTTGCCATCATCAGTATGTGAATGTGTGTGTGAATGGGTGAATGACTGATTGTAGTGTAAAGCGCTTTGGGGTCCTTAGGGACTAAGTAAAGCGCTATACAGATGCAGGACATTTAACATGATTGAAGTGCAGACTTTCAGCTTTATTTAAAGCTTTATTTATTGAGATGAAGTGACTGACTTGCCCACTGAAAAATATTCCATTTGTTTGCAGAATGATTTGGGTCATCTGTGAAGGTTCTCAGTCATCCAGGTCATAGTAGTCTAAGGCGCTTGGAAAGAAAAGCATCTGATTTTTTTTAGGTTTCTTGAAGACATTTCACCTCTCATCTGAGAAGTTTCTTCGGTTCTTAAGAGCAATTGGTGGAGAATCCCTTTGGGTCATTATCCATTTGCAGGATTGTTCAGTTTTGGAGTATTTGATTGAATGTGAGCAGAGTATATAGGCTTGTAGACTGTACATTTCATCCTGCTACTTCTATCAGCAGTCACATCAACAGTAAACACTAGTCACCTGGTTCCATTGACAGCCATGCAGGTCCATGATATATTATTTCACTGACTCTGGATGATGTGCTATGCTTCGGCTGTTTCTGTGCTTCTCCATACTTTTTTTTCTCCCATCGCTCAGGTACAAGTTCCTCTTGGTTTCATAGAACTGCACACATGAGCGTTTTCTCATCAGTCCTTCTTGTTCCTGAGTGTAAGCAGTGGTTTGCACAGTGTTGTAAACCCTCTGTAGGCATCTCCTAAATGTAGACCTTGACATTAATATTTCCTGACTCCTTGAGTGTGTTCTGGATTTGGTTAGATGTTTTGAAGTTATTCTTAACCATGGAAATAATTATTCTATCATGCCGTTTAGCTGTCTTCTTGGTTTTTTAGGGGCCATTTAGTGTTGCTGTAAACATTGTTCTATGTATTGCCATCTCCTGCTTTGTGAGCATCAACAATTATTTGTCTCAAGTCTAAAACAGATGTCTTTAGTTGTTGGAATAATGATTTCTAAAATGAAAGAAACCCTTGAAGCTTTTGTGTAAATTGAAAGATGACCCTCATTATTAGGAACAGTATTAGTTTAGTAATGCTACATTGAAAATCTCTTGCTCTGTTAAAAAGCACTGGGGAAAATGTTGTCAAAAATTTAATTTCATAGGAAAGCTAATAATTTTGCCCTCATCTGTAGTCCATGCAGAATACAGACAAAATGACACAGAAGTTATGAAACAGTGCCCCTTTATTTTTTTTCCGCACTCACTCAAAAATGCATATTTACATGGCATGCCACATCAAAACAGGAACTGACTATGGACACAACCGATAACACATAGAATCTGCTCTGGGAGTTGAGGGCACGGGAGTTATCCCATGAACAACCAAACGAGGAAAACCAAAAATGAAGCAACACTTAGAATAAGGTCGGCCATACAAAAGAGTTCCTCTTTATTTAGGTTGATTAAAAAGTGACATATGTCCCGCTGACCATTACTGAAAGTTTTACATTTGTCATGAAGGGCCAACACTGTGGTTAAGTCAGAGATGATAATAGTATGAACTCTGCAAATAACCACAATGCTGTTGAAATTTAGGATGGACTGCAAGTGCAGATGTTCATACATACAGATTGGGGAAAATGCACTATTTTAATTTATTACTGATGAAAACAAGCTGGTCAAATCCGAAGATGTCCAGAGACTTTAAAATGCCTAAACAACCTAAATCATCTAAGATAGGTTCCTTGTTCAAGGTAATAATCCACAAGCGCCATGTTGTCTTTGTCCTCTTGAAGAAGAAAAGAAGGAACTTTTTATTTTATTTTATTTTTTTTAAAGTCGACTCCAGAAGAGTAGGAGCGAAGTTAAATACATTTAAAAAAAAAAAAAAAAAAATCCAAAA
>VURO01050214.1:14818-35323 GCA_015108175.1 Pelvicachromis taeniatus | reverse complement strand
GAGCACACTGCTAACACCTGATAAAGTAAACATGCTTGTTTTCCTGTCAAAGAATGTATATGTTTTGTTTGGAGGGAATATTTTTCTTTCTTTCCTTGTTTGTTTCAGAATGTATATAGCTGCTTTTTGGATTATTCATTTTATTTGAGATGCGCCATTTCGCACAAAAGACTTAACTTTACATCTGAGATATTTTTTTTTTATGCTCGCTGGAAGAGACATTTTGAACTTTTTTTTTTTAGGTCGAGTGTGTAACACAAACACTGGAACGGCCTAGTGGGGGGGGGGGGGGGGGGGGGGGCAGTTTCTCTTTGTTTCCCTCCCGATCAATGTGTTTTTTTTGTATTTAAATAAAATGTTTTGGGGGGGTTTTCTGAACACAGGCTACTGTGGTTCTTTTTTTCTGTTATGAGTTTGAGTAAATGAATCACTGCTGCATTTGGGCCCACTCTGAGGAGGGTGCATTTGCTCGCAGCTGAAGGAGGGTGCAGTTAAAACAGCGCTATTATTTATTTCTGTTGACTGCTTCTGTTAGTTTTAACTGACATTACAGTGGCCCAAAGCAGACCACCAAGGCATCAGGAGTGGCTAAAGAAGCAGCAAAATTAAGATAATGGAGTGGCCTAGACATTCTCAAAAGTGTGGCGGGAGCTGAAGCTTTGAGTTGCCAAGCAGCAGCCAAGAAAATTAAAGGACTTCTTTATAAGTGAGCAAACAAACAAATACAGCAGAGGGGGTCAAAAAAAATTATTTACCCATACTACAGTACAATTGGGCAGAATTTCTCAAGAAATCTGTAATTCATATAGTGGGAAAAAGTCAGCAGAAGTAGAACACTTTGAGTTTAATGATTAAACCCAAGGAAAGCTTATTTTTCTTATTATTTAGCAGCAGTCGGTTTCTCAGAAGTTAAATTACATGTGCCTTTTTTTTCTCAAAACACCTTCCGATACTAGTTTGATGATTAACTTGCCTCAACTACATTTATGTAATGTTGTTATTCAAGACAACTGCTCAAACAGGATCTGATAACACACAAAAAGAAAGTGAAGCTTCATACCCCATTACTATCAAATGTAGGAGAAACAAAAAAACACCACCACCACCTTTTCTCCAATATATTCACTATCCCTCCTCTGCATATTTCCAAACCATTTCTAACCACCTCCAAACTGCTCAACCTGATTTTTTTTTTTTTTTTTAATCTTGGCATTTTCTGAACACTCCCAGTAAACATCTCAGCATCATAGTCCTAACATTCATCTCTACACACTCCACCCTGCCTGCACTCTCTTCTTCATGTCTCTTGTGCACTGTCTGTTGCTTTGAATGGTTGACATCAGGTATTTAAATGGATGTATCTTCACGACCTCTATTCCTGGCAGCTTTAGTTACACCCGTTTCCCTCGCGTTCACATACGCATTCTGTCTTGGTTCTACTGACTTTTATTCTGCATCTCTCCCTACTCGCTTCCATCTGCTCCCAGATCTCAATACAGATCACTGTCATCTGCAAACATCATAGTTCATGGATACTCCTGTCAAGCTGCCCATCAACACTGAGAACAAGAAGGGGCTCAGAACAGAGCTCCAATGTAATCCCACCTTAAACCCTTTTTCCTACCACACACCTCACCACTGTCTCTGTGTCCTCATACACATCCTGCACCAACCTCACCTGACATCCTCACGCAGTACCACAGTTCCTCTCTTGGCTCCCCATCACATGCTTTCTCCAAATCCACAAAGACCGTGCAACTACTGAAGATAACTATATCAATGCGCACTTGTCAACAAACACGTACGATCAAACCTACTGACGATTTGAGCAACCAAAGAAGCTGGTCTTATTGACTCAGTCTCATCTTCTGTTGTCACCGTTTCTGTTTTCTCTGGGAAAGATGCAGACGGGTCAAATACACTTGAGTTTAAAGGTGATGTGAACGGCGTTGGCAGCACTTCAGACTGACATGTTTCTCTGCCAGCTCCAGTTTGACAACAACACCACCGAAATAGAACTTCGGCTCATGACGTCATGCAGGAGATAATGTTCTGGCTAAAGCAAACGCGACTCCAAACGGGTTTCACTTTGTCAAAAAACAAACAAAAAAAATATCCCATTCCAGTTTAGTCTTAACGCTAAAGCACCAATTATCCAACAGAACACGACTGCAGTCACGCAGCTTACGGCTCAAACCAGTCAAAGGCCCACGGCGCGGCATTTTCATGGCTACATAATACTGCATGATTGCAAGCGTTGGTTACCTTTCATAACTTAACGAGCTGGCTGTATACAAACTCAAACACGTCCCACTTTATTCAGTACCATACGGAAACCCGTAAACACTTAGTAGAAACCTAGCTCCATGTTAAGATTTGGGTGTTTTATCACAAAGGAAACAACGGTTGTAAATAAAATAGGCCCACACAGCGCAATCAGCTAGCACACATTAGCTTCAGACTCAAACTGTTGCAAACTTCAGAATCCACCGGTGGGGGGGAAATGGTAAAAATAACACCTACCTGATCTAAATTATCGTCACTAGCGCTATCTTCGGAGTCAGAGTCAATAACGACTCGACCTTTCCGCTTCTTTACATTCACCATGATTAGCCGCAGAGCTAACCCACTAGCTACCACTGTGTCGTCTAATGTAATGCTCTCTACGATAGCCGTCGCTGCTACCTGGCTAGCTCTGGAGTCAATCACACAAAGGCGGTACTGCGCATGAGCGCCTGTATAAACGGCTTGATTGACGCAAACGTGTTTAAATTATATATAAATATATTTTTGTTCTTGGTACCTCCATATTACATTAGAAATTTCAACCAAAAATATTCTGCAGAAACGAAACTGGTGGATATAAGAACAAATACAGTTAGCACAGAGAGGAACCATATATGAGTACAGGAGTCAGGACAGTAATCTTTGATGCACGGAAGCTGTGTTCAGTGGTTACCTTGTAGCTCATTGAGTGACATTTCTGGTCGAAGGTTTGCTGAAGGAATTTTAATCGTGTTGGGTTACCTGTTTTTACTGGGACAGCCTAGGGTTAGCATACACCAGCAGTATATATATTATTTTCTTCCTCATAGCAGTGCTATAGATTTTCATAGTGTATGATAATACCTAACCTGAATAAGCCTTGATGTATCTACCAGACATTTGCTGCTACAGCGTGGTTAAGGTAAGTGTAAATAGCGTACACCGTTTTAAGTTATTAATGGTAATTTAAAGTGACGTATTGTATTTTTTTCCGCGAAGTAAACTGTTAGGCCCAACATAAACAATTTCAATATTTCCAGAATGGTTAAGCTTTTATGATTAATTTGTGTGTTTAGACAAATATAATTCGAGTGTATCGGTCAGTTAGTGGGGCAGTTTAAATGTCCTCTATTGAATAACTATACAAAACGATATAAATATTGTTTAAAGTGTGTCAGGCCATTATTTTGTTTTTGAGAAACATATTCTTGGTTATATTTATTTGACTCTGTTACTCTGTGTTATGTATCTCAGCAGTGAAACCTGCAGATCAGATCAGCGCTGAAATGTTCCTGCTGCGGATCACACGCCTCCCTTCTGGTAGGCTGCTGAGCGCCATTCAACACCAGCTGCTTCTCCCCTCCATCATTCCTCTCACTGTGCCCAAAAGAGCTGTGATCCAGGGTGGATACAGACGGCCCGGCCAGCCCGAAAAGGAAAAGTTTCCTTGGCAAAAGATGAACTTTAACTTCTCAAAAGGTTTGCAGGGGATACAAAAGCATTTGACACTCCTGAAAAAGGAGTTTACTGATCGCTGGGTTGGCCCTGAGGGTAAACCGATTATTGAGCACATGCTGGAGCAGAACAGAGTTGTATGGGAGTTCAGAGGTCCAGAGAGCCTGGAGGAGTGGACGGTGTCCTCTGATTGTGAGATTGGAGGCCATAGTGAAGCTTACCTGGAGCTTGGACGTAACAATAATACCTGTTTTCTGTATGGAACACTGAACTCTACTCCCCCACGAGATGGAGAAACACGCTATAGTGGATACTGCACTATGCGCTCAAAGCAGCCTCTGGTTAGTGTTCACTGCTGAATTTGCTGAAGTTTTTGTTGAATGTAATCACAGAGAGTTTGACAATGCAAGTTTATTTAAATGCTAATTTCCAAGTTTTTTGTCTCTTCTAGGCTTCCTTTGATAGAAAAAAATACCATGATTGGACCAGTTTTAACACTCTGCATTTACGTGTACGCGGTGATGGTCGCCCGTGGATGATTAACGTCTCAGCAGAAACGTACTTCTCTCACCAGAAGGATGACATATACTGTTATTTCCTATATACCAGAGGAGGGCCCTACTGGCAGGATGTTAAGGTGAAGTTTAAAAACAAAAATCTTTATAGGTCTGTCTAGGAGGCACAATAGTATCAGATATGTTGATCAGCCTAAGTTCTTCTTCTGCAGGTACCTTTCTCCAAGTTCTTCCTTACACATCGAGGGAGGATACAAGATGACCAGCATCCTGTCTGGCTGGACAAGGTAGTGCAAAGGAAAATTCCCTCACATAGATACATGATAAAACTGATGTATCATTACCTGAATCTCTTTTTAGCTTGTGGCCATCACATTTATTTACTGTATTTGTATTTACAGGTTAACACCATTGGGTTTACTTTGGGAGACAAAGCTGATGGCCCATTCCAGCTTGAGATTGATTTCATTGGTGTATGCAAAGATTATGCACACACAGAGGAGTTTGCCTATGAAACATACAAGAGGAACCCTGAAGTCTGAGAACAGTTAATGCTGCAATCAAACTGTTGGGACTAATATGGTTTAACTTGTATTGACACCATGTTTGTAATGTCATTAAACATTATTAATATCATGCAGACTGTTTATTATTAAATGAAGTATTAAACATCACAAGAGAACCAAAAAGAGTTATTTACAAAGTCTTTTCTTTTATGAGTGCCTCAACTCTAGCCCAAAAAAAAAGAAGGAAATAAGCCACATGGAAATTTTTAATTACAAGTTTCAAAATGCAGCAATCACATCAACATATAATTTTTAAAATAAAAGGATTCAAGTTGGAGCTATGCGTTTAAAAGAAATGCACAATTTGAACCTGAAAGATGCTGGACAGTCTTAGTAAGCTTCTACTTTTCTACAAGATGCTGCTGAAATTGAAGCTGCAGACAATGAAATATTTACACTTAAACAGGCTGTACTAACGGCCAACAAGCAGATGCAATATTTCTTACGCCATGACAATACCTCTTCTTGCCCCAAGCATACTTTCTTTCTTCTGCTTCCGATCTTGTATTTGCTTTTCTCGCCGGCCCTCCCTGAAATAGGATTAAAGATATTCAGAGGTGTTGCATGAGCAAACTGCAAAGGAAGAATTTTCAGTGTCAATTAAAGGCCTACCTTGACTGGACTTTGTGCTGTTTGTAAGCTTCCTGGTGCGGATTTGAGATAGACTTGTTCATGGCTGGGTTTTCTTTGACATCTCCAAATGGTTTCAGTTTACCTGTGTATAAAATAAATAACTCAACGCTGCATCTCGTCCATTCAAACGGTGTTTCACACCAAAAGGGAAAACAAGAACATTTTTATACCTTTATGAGGCTTGTAGGTGAGGGGACGTGACAGGCTCGCCTTCAGATTAAAGCTGGGTTTCTTGTTTGTGCCAGGCGTTGTTGAAGTGCTTGTGTTTCCAGTGAAAACAAATGGTCCTTGCACGCACACACAGACAGACAGAGACAAAATCATCATCATCTCCTGTTTAATGACATATACTTCAAATATCATTCCAAGGGTTGAAAAGTCAAAGTACCTGGAGTTTTTAATGCAGATGCAGTTTTGACACTGCTGGGCTTTAATCCACTGGCAGTCTGTTTCTGAGGGGTGCTGGAAGCCACACAGGGTGACATGCGTGCAGGTGTCTTCACCAGTGACCTTTTATATTCATTGTCATGAGTAGCTTCTGAGAACCTGTATGTAGACAGTTCTCATTAAAGCATTTCATTGCATACAAAATTTTAATTTGAATGTTCCACTTAAAGTTGATTTTGGAATATCCACTCTTGAATTCAGGTTAATCTTCTAGAACGACCCATTATTTCACAAGTTTATAAACAGAGATTGCATGTTTAAATCATAATACGCCTGTGCGAATGTGATTTATAACTAATGAGAAGTACTTTCGTCCATTTAAAGGCATATTAGATCCCCTAGAAATTCATTAGATTTGTTGTATCAAAAAGCCAGAGGACAAAATTGACTTACCGAACATTGATCCTGCGAGTGGAAAGAACAGAAGGCCTGAAGGAGACCGCCTCCTTTGCAAGAGGTTTTTTGGTGGTTGAAAGCAAAGCGTGCCTGCGATTTTCTCCACCTGGTGTCTTGTTCACTGGGGTGGGGCTGAACATGGAAGGACGAGTTGGATTTGCCCTCTGTGGGATTATATACACGTGTCATTAGTGTGCTTTAGAAGTCATCAATATATACATCAATTGTGGATGACCAGTAGATAATGATGCTTACCACTTGAGCTTTGCCATCAACTTGCTGCAGTTTGGTCTTGTCTGAAAGACTCTACAGGTAAAAGAAAAATAATAATTAAATTTCAAGTACAAGTTACACTTAATTTTTCCTGAATAAAAATAAGCCAAGATGATTCGGCACGTACCTTTAGTTCCTTGACAGAATTTCTGTAAGTCTCCATCTTTTTCGTCTTCCTCTGAACATAGGAATCAATGGACTCCATCTTGTTGAAATGCGCCTCATGAAGCTTTTTGAAATCTGGATAAATGCATAAAATTTATACTATTATTCAAAGATTTTGAAGTAGATGGGAGTTCCGGCCACGAGTACTGTAAGTATTGTTTTGTTGTTGTTTTTTTAATTGATTTAAGTTTGATTTACTCAAGCAATAAAAGACAATGGTTTATAGACAACAGGAAAACGTACAGATTTCTGTGAAATAAAGCATCACAGGCTCTGCTGTACATAGCAGAGACTTCACAAAAGCTTCTTCTGAATCAGGCACAAAAAATTAAAAAATAAAATCCAACCATATCAGGGTTAACTTCAAAAAGATACTTTGTGAAAAGGGACAAAAAAGGAAAAAAAAAAAAGAAGAAAAAGAAAAACTTACTGGGGGTAACAGGCTTCAACAAAGGCTTGCTCTTCTGCTGAAGACGAGGAATTCTACCAGCTCTTGCCCCTTTTGGTGCCTTTTCTGGACACGAAAATTTACATTTAAAATCTGTGCAACAGTCAAGGATCTTAAAATCCAAAGCCGAAACAGTTATAAGTGTGTATCAGCTTTTATCAACTATTACTAACCTGTTTCAGCAGTCACTGGTGCTTCATCCTTAATGGCAGGCTGCACTTGCTGCTCCCCACAGTCAGTGGTCTGGAACATTTTTTTAGGATGCTCATTATTTTCTGCATCCTTTGTAGAGGACACCTTTCTCTTCTTAGCGCCCCTGGCATTGTAGGATGCAGTAGGTACTTCAACTTCAGTGTCACCCTTAAAAAGAAAAATAAGCAAAGGTTTTAAACCCCCAAAATACAAAGAACTTAAACAGCTACAAAGCACAGGGACAGAGTGCTGCTCTTCAGATGCATTTATGTTGAATACGGTGTAATGTATAATACCTTTGCAGCATTTGGAGACATCTTGGGATCGCTTTTAGGCAGTGTCGCAGTATCAGAGATTCTTCTCTTGGTACCCTGTCTTTTACCTCGACGTGTGTTCACAAACCCTTCAATGCTATAAATTTCTTGCTTGCAAGATGAATCCGGGACAACCTCAGATTTCTCCTGAGCGTCATCTTCACGCTTTGGGGCATTATTAATGTCTTGCCCCTGGAATAGTGATAACCGCATTAGCGCTGTGCACATGAGATGGTGACAACAAAGCCACTATATTACAGACCAGCAGCAAGTTACCTGCTCCTTCGCCTCTTTGTTCTTTTCTTCTTGATAACGCTGCTTTATGGCCTTCAAAAGTTTGTCGGCCTAATGTGGGAAAAAAATAATTTGAGAGTAGTTTGCCCAACACACGTTGACGTTAGAGAACAGCCAGTTGTCGTTAGCGAATACAAGGTAAGTCTACCATAACCTCACAATTACTGGAAGCTTTTTTTTTTTTTAAGTAACGCTTCCTTACCTTCATGTTCGCCTTGAGTCCCAGCTCCTTAGCGAGACTTCGCAATTCTGTATATTTCATGGAGTCCAAATCCATGGCGATGTGACAGTTTATTTCGTTAAAAAAAAAAAAATCCGCGCACAGGTCTGTGTTTCTCCTCGCTACAAACAGCGTCGGTTAAAACTAGCCTCCGATTCGAAACACAGGAGCGCGACACATTTGATTGGCCCTTCACTCTAACCGGATATGCCTTACAGCCAATCAGAACAACGGTGCATTATTTCGGCATTTTTTTTAACCCCGTGGTTATTTTTTTCCTTTCCGAAACCGTATTTTTTTATTTGAAATTTTATATATTTAAAATCATTTAATAAGCCACAATTTTTCTTTAAACGTGTAGAAAAGTGTTATTTGTTAGTTTGTACGTTTCTTTCTTTGCAGGGGCGTGGTTACGCTGAGGGCGTGCTCTGTTGTTCAAATGCGCGAAGAAGGCAAGTTGCTGGCTAGGTACCGTGAAACTTTAACATGGAATTTAACGACAGCCTTTTAATTAAACGTACCGACGACGTAAAGTTGTCGGCCACAGGAGCAGTGCGGAGACAGCAGATGACTCTCCACTGTCAGCAGTGCAACGGCGTCCTGGTGGACTCCACAGGCGTCTGTGGGGAGATGAAAAGCATGGACTCGGACTCGGACTCGGTGATGTGCATAAGTAAGTACACTTCATTACCAAACGCTTGTTTGCTGAGGAAATGATTAAGTGTTTTATATATTAATTACCTGCTGTGATGATAGATGCCTCTCTGACAAAGATATATTGCATCTATGTTGCTCCTGTAGCTACAAAGCTGAATCAATCTTTTAAGAGATACTGCTTGTTCAGCGCAGGGGTGGTCAGCATTATCAGTGATGGATCTCAATTTCATCACAGTATCCTCAAAGTTTCCAATTTACAGCCAATTACAGAGTCGGCCTTCATACTCAATTTCTTCAGTCTTCTCCCCCAGTACAGTTCAGCCTGCTGTTGATGTGGACACCCAGGTTCCTGTATCCTCCACCACCTCAACAGGCTCTCCCACGAACCTTCTGAAGTAGATCACATTCCCTCTGGTCGTATTCATATTCAGAAGCAGATGATTCCTCCCACAAAATCATCCACTAGTGCTCTCTACTCCCCATTCTGCCTCTAAAATAAAACCGTTGCGTACTCATAAGAGTATTTCTCTAGGTGCCACAACCCAAAGCTAAACACTTAGGTGTCTTAGGTGACATTTCCTGTAGATTCTCTCTCAGAAGCAGCAGATGGATTGTGTTAAAAGCACTTGCAAAATCAAAGATGGGAATCCTCACTGTGCAGCCATTACTGTCTAGATGGCAGTAAGCTCTCTGTAGGATGATGACTGCATCAACCACTTTCACATTTGTCTGGGTGGAAACTGCTGAGGGTCAAGAGACGATTTCACCTGTGGTCTCAGTTTCTTCTGCTATCTGTTTGGGAGTGGAGAGGATGGAATAGCCTGCCTTGAGGGATCAACGGGACGTGCTGTTTGTGCCAAAGTGACAAAGACGACCACATTTGCTCCTTAATGCTCTTTTAATGTGTGTTTTTTCAGGGCTACTGTACTTCGACTCCATTCATGATTATCACAATATATTAAATGACTTTCTGTTTATTTTCCTTTAGGAGTAACCAACGATGTAGTCATTAGTGACAAGATGGAGTCAGGACTTAAAGGGGAAATGACTAATTGGTGAGTTGGGTTAAACTGCAGCGTTTATTCACCTTGTAGGGGGAGTTTGTTTTGTACCACAGAGCATTGTCATGAGCACAGCGTAGACTTTAGTGGTACAGATCAAATACTGGATGCATCACAGTCATTCACAGGTTGTTAATGAATGCCTTGCTCCTGCTTTTCTTGGTCACTCCCAGCATCTACAGCTCTTTAAAATGCCGCGGCTGTCACTGTACGCTGGGGAAAGTCATTCACTCAGCACCCTCATGTTTGGCTCTGATTCGTTCCATCTTTCTCCTCTACAAGGCAAACATCAACTGGTAAGCCCTCTGGCTTCTACTAACCAGAAGAAAAAAAAACACATATATGTTGTACATTTGATCTGCAGGTTTAACTATTCACTTTATGAATAAGTGGCTGGTAATTATATTTTTCATTCTTTAATGGAAACCTTTTCATTGAAGTTATTTTTTGCATCCGTCGATCTTCAAGAACTTGCTTAATTCTACCTGCAGTTACATCCTTGGCAGCAGCTCCCTGGTGAAGGCGTCCACACTCACATTTGATCAGAAGCCGTTCAGAGAAAACATGAATGAGGTGAGACAGTGAAATAACTTTATCCCCATGGACATGATATCATGTCTGAGCAAGAGATCCACCTTTTTTTCTTTCTTTTTTTTCCCCATTGGGTAATTTAGTGGTTTGCTACATCAGTACTCACACTCACTTCCACAATAGAAAAGATTAGTGCATAAAGCAATCCAGACAAGAATGAAAGAAATTATAATTCCCTCTGCTGAGCAAATTGTTATTTGCTTTCCACTGCAGGCGAAACAACATTTCGAAGCACAGCTGGATCGGATGTCACGCATTAAGAATAGACTGGCTGACAGCAGTGTTACCAAGAAATTGGTCAACTAGTCTTCACAGGATGCCCAGCTCAACCTGGAATTGGAGCAAATGTATTGTGTGTGTTCTCCAATCCTCTTCGTACTGTAGATGGTTTTTGGTGATGGAGGCACCTCCATATGCTTGTGAAGCAAATTCTATTACATGGATTAGAGCTGAAATATGTTTGTTCCATTGAAAATAAAGGCGATGTCAGTGAACGCTGATATCTCAGATTGTATGTAAAAGATGGATAGAGCTCCAGCATATACTTAAACCTGCATTGTTTAAAATGACCAGCAGAGGGTGCCGTCTTATTAAAAAAAATCAATTCTTAAGGTAAAGATGGGAAAACCCTCCCGCTCCTGTGATCTGCCACTTTCCTGCTGAGTTTATGGCCTGAGTCACTGTTTTTAAGTCTTACTGAATACAGCATGATTGTTTAATTTTATAAATTATGGCCCCACTTAAGCTATAAGGATATAAAACAAAACGGTATGCTTTATGATTAGCTAGTTGCTACTGTGTTACCATGCAGTGTCCTTGGGTACTCAGTCAGATTCACTTCTCCCTTCTTATGTATTGCTTGCTGACCAGAATGCTTCAGAACCAGACCTCACAGTGCCAACATTCATCTTTTATATACAGTCTATGTTGACATCTAAGTGAAATTCCTTTTTACTATTCATTTTCTTAATTGTTGCAGGTTAAATCAGGGCATTGTTGTGAAATATAAATGTCATTCCACCTGTATAGTTAGTGTAGTTCAGAACATTGTTGCAGGTACCCTCACAAGGTATTTGTCTTAAAAAAAAAAAAAACAACTACATTTCACCCTCAGTTCAGTTAAATTAAAATGTCAAAGTAATCTTGATTTACTGTAGTTTGTTAGATAGCATACACTCAGTGGCCACTTTATTAAGTGCATCCTGCCAGTACTGTTTTACCTTCAGATACACTAATTCTTCATGGCACAGATTCAACAAGATGTTGGAAACATTTCTAAGACTTTGGTCCATTTAGAGATGACAGCATCACACAGTTGCTCCACATCCATGTTGTCAATGACCTGTTTAACCACATTCTGAAGGTGCTGTATTGGATTGAGATCTGACTGTGGAGGCCATTTGAGGCCACCACTACCGGTCTGAACCTTTGTTTATGAAATGGGATGGATCCATACTTGCATATTGTTTATGACAAATTCAGATTCTGTCATCCTCTTTCTCTCTTAACCTTCTGTTGTCCAGTTTTTGTAGCCTGAGTTTCCCATTCTTAGCTTTAACCCTAATTTTCTTATGCTTGCGTACTGACAATAAGACGTTCCTCTCTTACTGAGAAGAGTGGCAACTGCTGTGATCGTCTCCACCTTCTTCAAGGCCAGACATATTGTGTTTTAAGAGATGTTCTTCTGCATAGCTTGAATGGGTGCATAACAACTAATTTGAGTTATTGTTGCCAGCACTTTTTGACATACTAATTCAAACAACCATGTCACATTCAAAATCACTCCAATCACTTTTTCTCTCCGTTCTGATGCCCAGTTTGAACTTCAGCAGATCATCTCAACCACATCTACAGCTCTCAATGCTTCGAATTGCTGTCAGGTGATTGAATGCTTAGATATTTCCATTAAAAAGCAGTTGAACCTAATAAAGTGGCCAGTGACTGTATATCCTGTGTGTTTGTTGTAAATGCTATTTTTGTTAAGAAATTTAGAGCCCAAATGTTCCCACAATTTTAGGATCAACAGTTCAGTGAGAGCAAACGTAGTTTTGTCCCTGCTTACAATCTTCACACTAAGCTAGAATTAGGTCCAAATCTTCCTTCAGTAATCATTTTCTGGCATGTAACCATCCTCGGAGTGGTATTAAGGACAACAAACCTTTGGTTCGTGTTATATGGCATTCAAATTGTAGTCAACACCCATCAATTTAATTGGCACCATGCTGCATTTTATTGCTGAACTTCTGATACAGATTCATTTTTTTTTTTTAAGTTAATACAAAACCAGACAAGAGGCTCACACATAACAAGCATGCCCATTTCCTCCCTCTGGAGTGCATAGTTTCTACACAGTCCACGTCCTCAGTGGAAAAGTTGATCAACAAAGTGATGTCATTAATCTTACCTAAGCTCTTGACATATATATATTTTTCTTTTTAAATGGGAACAAAGGTTGATTTGTTTATCAGCTGCACTGTCAGGTCATATTTGACACAATGGAGAACTACTCTGTTCTTTACTACATCAGACTAGCAAGTAGTCTGTAAAACTGTTGAAGCTTTTTCCACCGTGCTCACTGTTGTGTCAAACAACTCCTCACAGAACATCCAAAATGAACATTTCAATTTCTTAATTACACTCATTCACATTACAAAGTTGGATTATTGCATGCAATACAAATCATTCATTATTCTGCTAAGACATGCATATTTTTTAAACCCATATATTAATGTTGCTAGATGTCTACTTGCTTATAAATTGTTGATTACAAATTCCGAGAAAGAGCATTACAGGATTGTTAGAACAAAGTATCCAAGACAGGGTGGAGATGATGACGGTGCAAGTCAGTACATAGAGAGAAAGTGCTTTTCAAACAAGTGTCAAGTTCGCTCAGTAAGTCCTTTGCAGCCACAGAATTATTTCAATGTTTATTTCTAAATAAGAAGTGGGCTTTGAATGGATGTAAAAATGCTACAACGATTGAAGTTTAAAGCATCGCTCGTGTATTGATGTAATAACATGATGCTACAGCTGCTCTAGAAGACACTTTGTTCTGCAGAAAATATCCTAAGCTTTCAGTGATAAATCCATAACTTCCTAAAGAAAGAAGTGTCTGATTGACTGCGTGAGCAAAAAAAAAAAAAAAAGGTGGACATAACCCTTTCTATGTGATGCTACAGAAACCTTTAAACACTTTCACCCGGGCACTAAACTCATGCATTATTGTAGGTTATTGCTTCTAAAACTCTAATCAAATACAATTTTATGGATTAAAATATAACGCTCTGAATCCAAAAACTATGAGGTAATATGTACAATGTGATGTCACTGTGAGATCATTATTCTAGGACTAGAAGTCAATGTTGGATCCTTACCAATCAGATCCAAATCTAGGATTAAATTCAATCTCATTCCTAATAGAGCATTTCTCCGTCACTGTCACGGGTGAGACTTGGGGAGATTTTTGGCTTTTGCATATTAACTAATTCTTTTAATGCTCTATAGTGCATAAATAAAAGTTACTTATTTTAAGCATATATGCTATAATAAATGACTTGTTTAAATACTTAACTTACCCTGATTGTGCCTTACATTACTTGTATTTTGATTGCACAAACTAGTCATGTGATGAAAATGAGATTTTGCAGTAGAGTTTAGAGTAAAGCTGTGTCTCTATGCAGTGTATTTAAATGTACCTAAGTCTACCACCCTCTAACTTCACTGAAATGGTTTCCAAAGTTTGGCGCTCCAGCTTAGCCTAGAAATCGATTTCACTATTCCTCATGAAGCAAGCATCACTACTGGTCATGCACGGCTACTATAATGTTGGCACCACAGTCCCGCTAAATAAGCTAATGCACATGAGTCTATACATATCTTAATGGAAGACATTGGTGATTTTGTTGCTTTCAAACAACTTGTCACTTGTTTATACAATATACAGTTTGGTCAACAACATGACAGTTAGGATCAAATATTGCACAAATCCCGGTAAAATGTGATTTTTTTTCCCCCCTTTTAAAAATCACAAAAGTGACAGAAAATGTAAAGAAATGGTATGCATTCACTTGAGGAATAATTCTGCATTTTGTTACATTACCAAGAAAACAGTCTTCATATTTTGAGAATATTTTTAAACGTTTGAATCAATGTCAAAATCTTGTGAGAAGCTCTGACCAGCCTCACTCTTTGCCACTGGTTTATGCTTTCAAATACATGCATGAATGCAGTTTAGATGTATGAACATCAACTGAACTATGAAAAAGCCTAGAAAAATACCGTAATGCCCAACAGATCAAGATGAGCTATCCTGAAAAACTAATACTATCATCTATACTACTTAAAGGGGGAAAGAAAACTACACTAGATTAAAATAAACAAGCTGGACTTTATTTGATTCCATTGGATGGATTTCTAAATCAAATGTAGAGCTTCTTCTAGGATTTTGAGTCATTTCACTATTCCTAAAAACTGCATTTTTTTTTTTTTTTTTTAATGAAATGGGTTTCTCTGAAATCAAAGATAATTATCTGGGTAATTCAGAAAAAGGGGCATTTTCTTCCTCAAGTGACTGCATTATACTTCTGATAAAGTAAAAAAAATAAAGAAAAGAAAAATGAGACCAGGTTTCTTTTGGGTGAGATAAAGCATGTTTGATAAATCAGATACTTTCGATCTGATTGTGTCTTCTCACAATTCCTTAAAAGAAATCAAAACTGAAAATCTATCTCTACCTGAACGTCCCATTATACACGTCCTACATGCAGGAGGGGGGAACCAAAGAAATGCATGTTAACATGAAAGAGACCAGACTAAGGAAAACTGAATCAGAAAGCTTCAGGAGACAAATTTGAAATAATACAAGTTGCCAGATTTCAATCTAAAGGACTCAACATTAAAAGGAAAAGTTCCCAATTTTATCTCTATGTGCTATTTGTAAAGAAACACCTGCCGACCTGACAAAGGAGAGCACAATACAATGCAAAACAGATGCATAGGAGAACACTGTTTGAGCGGTTCAGTGTTTTTTTTTTTTTTATACCTAAAAGGAGTGACAGTGTGCATTGTGTGCTTGTGTGCTGCTCAGTCTTTTCCCATTTGCACCCTCACTTTTTGACCCCCAGAAACAAAACTAATCATCCAAAATTATCCAACTTTCTGTGGCACTTGACAACCTTTTAGCCAATTCACCACTCTCCTCGTCCATCCTGCTGGACTTCCCATGGCAATGAGGTAGAGCAAAAAAAACAAAACAGAAACACACCCAATGTGTCGAATGAAAATCACAGGCCTTGATCTTTGCTACAGTATCTTGTGTCTTTTGCTGTGTTTCCCAGAAAATTGGGAGCAGATACTTTGTTCTTAATTAAACTGGTTTGTGAAACTGTGGTGAAAGTAGGTTTTTCCTTTCTTACTATTTGGGAAAGTGAGACTATGTTTACACGCAGCCTGATGAGAATCTCACACGTATCTCTAAAGGACTTTCTGGCAGACAAAATAATGCTAGGCTACATGTAAACATAAGCAGAGTGTGCATCATGCAAGTCCGACCACCCAAAATCTCGGCAGATGGTGCTCACTGATGATCCGCTGATGTCCCAGCAGGAAGGAGGGCACCAGTGTCCCAGAAGCCCAAATGAGGTCATCTTGATAGTCGTCGTTTACCTCCAAAGGTCTTAGTGTTGGTGGATATGACATGTCGGTGATGCTGGGTTTAATTTGAAAAGCAATATCGCTTGCAGAGGTTTCACGACTCCATTAAATGATAGTTTATTCCTAAAATAACAATTCACATGTCATTTTCATAGAAGAAATCTGACCATTATTCATAATTATAGTCAGCACATTCTCTCATTGCATTTGGAACAATTACATATGCAGTGATGTGCAAAAATCTTGAGCCACTCTTCATTTCTTTATAGTTTATCTCAGCAAATAGTAAATAGGTGTGTCAATTTACTGAAAACACAGACAAAAATGTGTTTCTAACAAGATTGAATATCAATATTCAGTATTTGAATGTACTTCAATATTCAATATTGAAGTACATTCAAAGCTCTTCTATGGATGTTTGCTGCCTTTTATTTTGTCTATGCCAAAATGATATATCAATATACAATTTAATTTTTTTTTTTTGCCAAGCTGTCTGTTATGTGTAGACAGAAGAGCACAGTTCATCCTTTCAGCTAAGTACCTTTTTGGTTTGATTATTGATTTGATTAGATGATTATTAATTGGCTTAGCAAATAAATAAATAACAATGACTGGATTGAAAATTAGTGAAAAAACAGCCAATGTCCAAAGAAAAAACTCTGAAAGACCTTCAGATAGCCTGAAGTCACTTTGAAAAATAATAATAATTGAGTCTGACTCAGTGGAAAAAAATATATAGAAATGAGGAGTGGCTCAAGAGTTTTACACAGTACTGCATAATGAATGCATTATATAATACTCCCATCGATTCTGCTCCTTAAGTTAATTTATTCGATTACGAATCACTTCAGAATCTTATAGCACTCAGTGGTGCTTACTGGACACAGTGTCATTTAATGCAGACAAACATCATTTTCGATGGAGTGACTTTCAGCTAAGGTCTAGACGAGTCCTTAAAATAACTCAAATAGCAACGTAAAAGTCCGCTTGCATATAAATGTCGTTAGCTTTCAAAAAGTGGAGACAGAGGTTTGAGTACAAGCTGACCGAAGCACTGACCTTGGTGTGAGTCGGACCGAAAGGATGTAGAGATATTTCCTCTGTGGTCTGAGCTGCAGTACACAATGGTAAACAAAAGCCGTGGGGAGGAGATGGGGTTTCTTCCGCTACTGTGACACATTTAGGACTCCCAAACGAACGACTGTTTGATTTATCTTACTGAGAAAAACCGCAGCGGCAAAGTAGTAAAGTTCCGGACCCTCTTCTTTCCCCGGTAACCGCTAACGAGGAGAGAAGAAGGTCCTGTCGTCCTGTTCTCCCGAACAACCTCCGGTCTACGCCATTTTCGCTCCGCTAGTACGAGCTAACGGAAGAAGAATCGCGCTGGATAGCTGTCAATCAAAGCTGAACCCGCCCCGGAAGTTGTTCCTCTTGTGTCCCGAACATGGAACGCTTCTATGGGCTCAAATTGTGGTCATAAATATTTTGTACTTGTAAATCAGTTTTGTACTTGTAAATCAGAATTTGTATGTGTAAAAAGAATGTGTGTGTGCATAAAAAAGATTTGTATGTGTAAAAAGAATGTGTGTGTGCATAAAAAAGATTTGTTTGTGTAAAAAGAATGTGTGTGTGCGTAAAAAAAGATTTGTATGTAGACATAGCCAAAAAATGCCTGTGAAACTCTGCACTCAAGTTGCAACTTACATGTCATGTCAATCTCAAATTAAACACTCCAGTCAGAGAACAGATGGGTTTGGCTGTCTGGGGGGGCTTTGTGGAGCTTCAGGTCCTTTTCAGGGCCATGTGAAAAATCAATGATATCCACCAGAGGTGTGGACTCGAGTCACATGACTTGGACTCGAGTCAGACTCCAGTCATTAATTTTATGACTTTAGACTTGACTTGAAAAAATGTTATGAGACTTGGACTTGACTTGGACTTTTACACTAATGACTTGAATTGGATTGAACCTGTTTACTTGAAAAGACTTGATATTTTACCATTGTTATTATCATAGCTGGACTGGCCCGGTATGCCTGATGGCGATTTTTTTGTTTTTAACGGGCCGATGGATTTTTTTTTTTTTTTTTTTGTAAGGGTATAAACAATGAAAGGTGTTGGATTGGCCAATTGGTCTGGGCTGCAGCATTAGTGATAGTCATTGATATGATATGATATATGACTATCACTGAAACTTTGTGAAAAGAAAACCCCCCAACACTTCTCTAAATGTTTGGCCACAGCTGTAAATTACACTATGATTGTTCACTCTTATCAATAATTAAATTTCTAGCAGTTGCAGATAAACAATATCCAATATTTTATCTAAATGACTGCTTAACTTTGAAAAGGTGAAGAGCCTGAGGCCGGTGATACTCCAAGTACATCCTTACAGTGGCTCACAGGACAAGGCCACATTCCTGTCCTCCCAGAAGAGAAGAGAAACTTCAGTCTTCATGCAGTTCAACCACACCTGTCATATTCTGTATGGTGTTCATGCAGTTTTCTACTCAACAGTTACAGCATGTTTGACTGCCTGTTTAGCATATGCAAAAAAACATCATGAGTTTAAGCATGTGATGACAAAGGCTTTCCATTATGGTCTTTGTCATCACATGTCTGGCTGGCTGATCATGTTTAGAAGCATGATCAGCCAGCCAGACATCTCTATGATCATTTGGAATAAACAAAAAACTTAAGAAGACATGTTTTACTTCATCTTTTCTTTATTATTATTATTCTTATTTTAATTTTTTCTTTGTTAGGCATTAAGTTAATTGCCATTGAAATCTTCAAAAGAGTTTTAGTAGTCCTTGCAAACTTCTTTCTCTCCTCCATGTTACTGTCAGCTCTCTTTTGGATTGTGTGTGCAACACAAAGTAAGGAAAGCCAAAGTGACATTAAAACCAGGAGAGGTTCTTATATTTCAGAAGAAGGGATTATTAAAAACAATTTAAAATAAGATCTCAATGCCATGTGAGATTTAGGAACCCCAGAGAGTACTTTGTAAAATAACACATTTTACACTTATAATTTCACATTCTAATGGGCCAAGCTACGACTGTCAGGGATGGTGATGTAGGTACAGAGAGTGAGAGTGTGGTCAAGTAAATGTCTCTTCCAAAACTATATGATGGCACAAGGAGATCAACGGCGAGGCATAGAGACTCAGAGATTCACCATCTTCAGTGGACGGTCCATTTCTGGCACAAAAAACACCTGTAAAAGTAGATTTAGGAGGTGTTTTGGTGACCTGACAACTTCAGCCTGTCAAACACAACAATGTATGCATGTTTTAAAAAAAAAAAAAACTAATCAAACACTCAGGAACCCAAGAATGAATAATTATGGTAGTTAAACACAGGGAGTGTCAAATATCATATCAAACCGAGGTGATCCAGTAATGCTGCAATAATGAATCAGACAAACTAGTCACTTTAGCTAAAGTTACTAAGTTAGCTAAAGAGTTTGGATGCTGTGTAAGAAATAAAGCTCAAACACAACGGTTTGGACATTCATTTGCACATTTCACTAGTGTAGGGCTCTCTGCAGGCATACAGGGCTCTGAAAGGCTACAAACTGACAACGTTGGAGTGCTTTTGAAAAGCGTCGATCATATTTGTTTGTCCATGCTGAAGCCAGGGCAAGCTACGCTAAATTAGCGTTTTTAGCTAGCAGCTACAATAAGCATAAAAGTTACTGTATGGCTATCATTTGTAAATATGATGCTTGTTCTTATACATGTAATACATGTAATATCAGTTTCTGATGGCACAAATTGCTCCTGAAGCCCGTAGTGTTTCTGCCGGTTCCATCCGACGCGGCCTTTGTGTCCTTTTTTTGATTCCTGAACCCTGCAATTCCACTCACCGCCACCTAGCACCCATGCCCCGCCCTCCGCTTACTCTCCCACTTTCCGAAATCACCACGATGACATCACAGGCTTTGTCCCTTTAAAGTGTGTTTAATTCCTAAACCCTGCAATTCCACTCACTGCACCACACTTTGAAGTGTGGTGATTGGACACACTTCAAAGGAACAGCCTGTGATGTCAGTAATGTTGACAGCAAAGGCCTTAAATAGGGGGAGAAATTCAGCCAACTGCAGTGAACATCCGACGACAGACACACAAAACAACCTGGTGAAAGAAAGATGAATGTGAAGACAGAGGGAAATGTGAATGACCAAGGCAGACAAAACCATGGGCCTAATCAAGGGACTAGGCAAAATCAGCCCAATCCCACATTTAGACCCCACCAGGGTGGAGCTGAGAAGAAAATGTGGCGCGAGATTATTGATCTCAGATCACAACTGGAAATCTCCCACAATGATCAGGTCTACCTTCATTGGAAAATGGCAGA
>VURO01050214.1:0-14798 GCA_015108175.1 Pelvicachromis taeniatus | reverse complement strand
CACAGGACAAGGCCACATTCCTGTCCTCCCAGAAGAGAAGAGAAACTTCAGTCTTCATGCAGTTCAACCACACCTGTCATATTCTGTATGGTGTTCATGCAGTTTTCTACCCAACAGTTACAGCATGTCCGACTGCCTGTTTAGCATATGCAACAAACATATCTTGAGTTTAAGCATGTGATGACAAAGGCCTTTCATTATGGTGTTTGTCTTCACATGTCTGGCTGACTGATCATGTTTAGAAGCATGATCAGCCAGACATCTGTATGATCATCTGGAATAAACTAAAGACATGTGTTACTTCTTCTTTTCTTTATTATTATTATTGTTCTTATTTTCCATGTTTTATTGTTAGGCATTCATTGCCATTGAAATCATTAAAAGAGTTTTAGTAGTCCTTGCCAACTTCTTTCTCTCCTCCATGTTACTGTGTCAGCTTGTCAGCGTCTATTTGGGATTGTGTGTGCAACACAAAGTGAGGAAATCCAAAGTACCATTAAAACCAGGAGAGGTTCTTATATTTCAAACGAAGGGACTATTAAAAACAATTAAAAAAATTATGTCAATGCCATACGTGATTTAGGAACCCTAGAGAGTACTTTGCAATATAACACATTTTACACTTATAATTTCACATTCTGATGGGCCAAGCTACGACTGTCAGGGATGGTGATAGGTACAGAGCATGTGAGAGTGTGGTCAAGTAAGTGTCTCTTCCAAAACTAGATGAAGGCACAAGGAGGTCAACGGCGAGGCGTAGAGATTCACTGTCTTCAGTCTTCAGTGGACAGTCCATTTCTGGCACAAAAAAAGTAGATTTAGGAGGTGTTTTGGTGACTTGACAACTTCAGCCCGTCAAACATAACAATGTATGCATGTTTAAAAAAAAAAACTAATTAATCATACACTCAGTAACCCAAGAATGATCAATAATTATTATGGTAGTTAAACACAATGTATTATAGCTTTATGTTATTTAAGAAAGCTGTTCAAAATAAAAAAAAGGAAAACAAAATCCTTTTGCATAGTTCTCACTGTTCAGTTAAAAAAAACATGTTGCATTTAATTGAAAGAAAATGAACTGCTGTATGGTATGTTGATATAAAAACAGACCAGCCAAATATTGTTGTAATCACTTACTGTATCAGATAGACATCACATATGAAAGTGAGTCATAAGTGAACCACGTGCTCTATGTATAATGTACTGCAGGAGTTCAGAAGACTGCTTTTCAAGCATAAGTGCTTGCTGTATAGCTATACGAATGGGAAAAGTAAAGGGATCCATGCGGGATCAGTGCTCACTAGCATCCCAAATCACTATGTGAATGAAATCTTTGACTTTCACTTTGTGTGTATTCTATATCCAACTTGCTCGCTGAATGACCAGGTTTCAATTCCCTGAGTGATGTTCATAGCTTTGGGCTGCCTTCAATTGCTCAAGCAGAAAATATTAATGGTACTGCCAAATTTCCTTTAGAAAACACCAATAACAAAGTGAGCTGCAGGCAAACAAACACAGCATAGCAGTTCCTGGAATTGTTTGCTCTGTTTGTACAAGACTTGAAATTTTACTAGACACTTTTTGGAGAAACAGATTTACGACAATGTTTCTGCCAAGGTGAAGGGCAGACAAAGAAACTCAAGCACACTGAGATGACAGAATAAGGAGGGTGGAGAGCATGAAGAAGCCAATAAAACAAATCTCTCATTACATTGTCGCTCCCCCTCACTAAAAACACAGGCTCGCCATTGGGGGATTTGTTATCATTTTATTTGAAGAACCAGAAGAGCACTGGATGGGGCTAAAACAGCAGCAGAAATAATTAAAAGTGCCCTTATCATTCCTGTTTTCTCCAAGCCACATGGGAAAGGCAGCAGTAAATGTCACTGCAGAAAAGTTCACTTTGAATTGTACGTGTCAGTCTGCTTATGAATCATTTTATTGGTCTGGATCCCACCTCAATTTGCAAGCTAACATTTCTACAAAATAAATAAATAACTAGTATAGGAAGTCATCATAAAATCTTTAAATTTGCAGGTAAATGTCTTTACCAAATAATCAATTTCTAACTTCCTCCTCATTAATTTGTTCTACAAAACAAGTTGTCCCGAATAACAACTGCAGTTTGATATGCATGGTTTGTAATAAAATGTCACCGAAGATTGAAGCTGCACTATGCTTATCACTGCATAAAAGATTAGTTTTCATGTCATGTATTGTAAATACATAATTGAACTAACTGTGTAATTTTCTTTGTAAAAGAGATTAAACTTTTGGTATTCCACTGCTTATCTATCAACCCACACTGTTGCTCATCTTATATACCATCATTAGGACTCAGTGTTACTGTAGTTAAACTGTTGTATAAAACCACTGAATACATTAACCAATGAGCAGCCACTGCATTGCAGAGTGCAGAGGTGTCTTTTTTTTTTTTTTGTTACATGAAAACTGTTTCAAGCGGAATACATATACGCAGAGCAGGGGATTGAAAAATATTACAAAACAAATCCTGAACTTTGTTCTGGTACAAAACTGAAAATACTGCCTAGTGTCTTAACTGTTGCCAAGGGACCGTTTAACTTGTATTCAGCCATGGTTTCTGAATGATTCATCGAAGTTCTAAAATATGAGTTCACTCCAGGACGCTGCAATAAGTTGGCTTCAGATTCACCTTTGGTTTTCTGACTGTCATTTGCCTGCTGTAGCTGTGCAGGATTTAGACAATGTACGTTTATTAGAAAAGCTCTTTTAAGACACGAGTGAGTATTCATTTTGCCTTTAAGTGGAACTAGCTTGTGTCACTGGATTATCATTTTATTCTTTTTTTGTCACAAACATCATGCATTTTTCCCTATGTAATACAAAATTCTCTGTTCTCTGTCAGTTTTATATGCAGTTATAATTATTCCCTAATTTAATCATAAAATATGAAATGTATTTTTAGTGTTGCTGTTTGATGTCACCCTTTGGTGTTTGGGGTCCATGTTTGAGTCCTTCAAGCAAGAACTGTATTTGAATGAATCCCTATATTTATATCCATATTAAGTGTGTTTCTTACAAAAGTAGTGACCAGCTTCAATAACTGACCAATACGCTTCAGTTGCATTTTGCTTTGGGAATTTAATTGAAATAAGTAAAACAGGGACGAGGGAACACAGCTGAACTTTAAGAACTGAACTAAAAACTGGACATAAGACATTTGCTGAGAACGGAGACTTTTTTAAAAATGGTCTCTTTCTAAGGAATCTATTAGGGCTATAGGAGACATGAAAAGTCAGTGCTACTAGAGAATAAACAACCCTTTAAATTCCCCTTAAGCAAATCCAAGCTGATTGCTTTGACAAGGTGATGTCAAACAACCACTGTCACAGCTTTCAATTCCACTGCAGAGAACAGAGCTGGCTTAACAGCTTGATTGGTCAAGTAGCACATCAGAGACACTAGACAACAGTCAGTCTCTGAACTCAATGGTACTATGCTTTGTTTTCTTCGGTTTCCTCATACAGAATAAAAGATAAAAGATAATGGATATTGACATCCTTAGTGGATTGCTTCACAATTACATTGCCTAGAAGAATAAGAACAAATCGAGCTGGATTCTAAAACTTGTTAGAGGAAAGAAAAAAAGAAAACAAAGGTTTCAGAGTTCCATTTAGTGATGATGGAGAGGAGAATATCCCTGATTTCTCCCTGCAGAGCAGTGTATACCAGAATGACCTCCTGCCTGATGCTCTGCTGACTATTTCATTTACAGACAGGAGGTCACAAGGGGGACATGGTTTGGACTCTGCATGAATTCATTACTGCAACTCTATTGCCTTATAGAAAATGAAGTCCTTGGAAAAATAGCATTAAAAGAGCTGAGGGAAATGTGCTAGCTTCTAAAACATACCCACATTTGGGCTGCCAAAGGTTAGCTCCTAACATTTTACCAGTGGCGGCCACAGCGTCAAGGTGTGCTAGGTGGCGATCTGTGAAGGAGACACAATGTGTTACCTATCATGTAGGCGACGGGGGAAATTGGAATCGTTATCTCTCTGTCTCACTGGCTTGAGTTTTTCATTCTCTCTGTCTATGTCACTTCCTCCCGCTCACTAACTGCCAGCTCCCTGATATCCAAATACTTCTCGATTTGTTAATTAGACAGAAGAAAGAAAAAAGGGCAAATTTTGCAGCCTGGAGAAGAATATTAAAAAGTTAAATTTTATTTTGTCCTTGCTGTTATGAAGTTGGACATAAGGTAATGGATAAAGATCCTAGGATTCTATTTTTGACAGAGTAAACGTATTTTAATGTCTATCATAAAATTTTGTATTGACGCACATACAATTTCTAGATTAACTGAAATAATCGACAAGATTGCACAACAATAATATGAAGCGATATCGCTTATCAAAGAGTCCAATTCAAGTAAAAGAATGGCGTTTCAAGTTTGTCTGGGACAATTTTAAACTTCCTTTGGCGCTTTCTTTCGCTACTTCATCAGGTTTAAAAAAAGATCACAGTTTTATACAACCTATCTGAAATGCTGACGTAAGTTGGGACAAAGTTATGCTGCATGTGTCTCTGTCTGAATACTCCCATTTAGGCAGTTATGTGCACATTAACTTGATGCAGTGTAGTATTTACGTTTGTCCCACATCAGAAAAACATTTTTCCAAACTTGCTCTGGACTTCAAAACAATACTCAAATAATGTTGGCAGTGAGAGTGTTTTTGTTAGGCTGGATAAAGTGTGCTATGCTTTTGAGAAACTGGCAGTGAACAATAACAGCAGAACATCTGAAGTATGAAATATGCCCAAATTGATATGTCTTTAGTGGAATCTGCAAAAATGCCAGCGATGACACAGTTTGACAGGCGTAAAATATTCTTTTTGCATCAACAAGGTTATCCCCAAAGAGCTATTAGCTGAAAATTTGGAGTATCTTTAATGGCATATCAATGTGCCCTTAAAGAACATTTGAGGTGGAGGACAAAAAACAAAGCGGTAGGCCTAAGAAAATATCTACAGCAGGTGAACATTGTCTGGAAGTCATGTCCTTAAGTAACATGAAAAACATCCCAAAATGACCTGAAACAGGACCTGAGAGATACATCTGGCCCTTCAGCTGATAAAGCTACTGTTCACTGATGCCTCATCAGAAATGGTCTCAGTGGGAGGGTGGCTGTCAAGAAGCCATTCTTCAGGAAGAGAAACAGGAAGAAAAGCTAGGGTATGCAAAATTACCCATGAACTTTACTGAATAGGAAGTATGGAGTGATGAATCCAACTTTTAAATTATTTGCAAATCTTTGTCAATATGTAAGAGGATGTCAGGAGTGAGGTAAAGCAGTGAGTATTTACAGCCATCTGGAAAAATATGGTAGAGGGTCTGTTATGGTTTGGGGCTTCATTTCACCCATTGGTGATGGGGATCTTGCCAAAACTAATGGAATTACAAACACAGAAAAGCACCATCAAAATTATATCCACCAAGCAATACCATCTGGAAAGCATCTGATTGGCAATAGCTTCATTTTTTGGTATGGCAATGATCCCAAACACACTGCCAAAGAAATGAAGGAATAACCAGACAGAAAGACACAGTAGGACACTATCAGTCATGGATTGGCCTCCCCCAGAGCCTGGACCTCAACATTACTGAAGCAGCGTTGAGTCCGTTTGACAGAGAACAAAAGGTATCCAACATCTAAAGAATGTCCTTCAAGAACCCCAGAGAACTCTTCCTCAATATCACTTTAAGAAATTACAACAAAGCTTTCCTAAGAGACTTTAGGCTGTATTGAAAAATACTCATACCAAATACTGACTTTCAAGCTAATTAGAATAGTCCAAATATTGTATTTGCAATATATCGTGCAGTAATAGTGAAGTATATACTGCATATAAAGACCCGTTTATACTGTGCAGTTGTCTGAGGTGAAAATGGAAGAAAACAAGGAATTAAAAAATTGGTAATCAAAAAGAAAAGTTTTGTAACTTTATGATCAAATTCTCATGCCAGCAAACCAGCAATCACAGTCTAGATTCAAACAGACTGTGCTGGCATGACTTGTTACGAGTGCCCTTTCTGAAGGAAAAAAAAATGGTAAAATGGAAACCACACACGCAAATATACAACACAATCATGTGTTTTGTCTTAAAATGATAAGATAATGCCTGACACAGACTGAGACCAAGGCCAGCCCTCACAATGTGGCATTTAATAACGTTATTAAATTCTTGATTGGAACTTGGGCTTTGTGACACTCACCAGAAATGTGTCATACTGGTGGTCACCAATTCTACAAGTCTGGCTGATTGCCTCCTGGCTCAATTCCCAGATTTACCACAGAACAGAGTATAAATGTGGTAAAAACACATTGTTGTTGGTGTCTGTAGACGGTGGTGTATCATAAGAAAAAGACGAATAAAAAAAATAACCCCAGCCTTTTTCTGAAGTCATTTTGAACAATGTGCACATTGCACACATCCCAGAGAAAATCTTAAACTGACTCCAGCCCTTTGCATTTTCATATCAAACAGCAGTGGAACTAAGACCTGCTCATTAGCCACCTTTACATATAACTTTGCTGTCTTTTTTTTTTAACCCCACCCTAACTTGTTCTCTCCCCTGTTCTCTGTCCCCACCCTACTCTCTGTGCTCCGGGGGTGTGAGGATGGGGAGATGGGAGCATTAATAATGCAGTGCTGCCTGGAAACCAAACACGCTGCAGCGGAGTGCTGTGTAGAATTCTAAAGAGGTATTTGTTTGTACGCGGATGCAACCCTCCTCCCCCACTGCTCCTTGCAGCCCTCTCATCTCATCTCTACCCCCCAATACCCGCCTCAGTAACCAGCTAACATCAATGTACAGATCTGTCGTCTCCTCTAAAGAGATGTCTACTGTATGGGCTAAGACCCCCCCCGTTATAATCAGGAAAGTGTATGTACTGGATTGCTTTCTATTACTCATTTTTATTCTACACAGAAGCTTTGTAAACAAAGAAGGAAGATGTTGAGGCTCTGAAACTGAACTTCAGTGACTTCTCTGTACAGCAATGAGAGGAGAATGATTTTATAAGTCTGCATGAAACTGCACATAAAACAATCAAAGACACAACGTTTTACTGTACGTAAGTCCAAGTCAAGCACGAGGTTTCTGCTTGTATTGTGTGTGTGTGTGTGTTGTGGACCGTAGGTGCTTTTTATAATACTCTGTCCTGTGTCCATTTGAATAAAAGACATTTATATTAAATGCTTTGTAACTGCGTTTAGTGTAAGGAACATAAATCCTGTCTAGTGATAAAAATGTTACTTTTAAATTTAATATTCAACTGTAAATTGTATTGTACTATCACACAGTTTGTAATGAGACTGGATTAGGTATGCTTAGTCATTACTTGGGCCTTTCAGCCATTTATATAATCTGCTTTAATACTTTTTCAAACTAAATATTTTTGAAAACTTTAGATGCGTGAACAAGATAGTCGTTCTACTGACCACTTATTTAGAAAATGTGTCCATCTTAGAAAGAAGTCAGCTCACTTAGTGAGCATTAAATGGTCATGTATGTAACCCAATGCCCCCCCCCCTGTGTTTTTAAATTCATAGTGTACCTGTTAAGTACTAGAGGTTAAAAGTAACACTGGTGTAGTGTGCAAAAAAGTCTTAATTGTTTATCACTAATTCAGTAGTTGTAGTCAACTTGGATGACTAGTGAATAGGTAATACATTAAAGATTTCTGGTCTTATATTCACTGCCCTTCCTGACAGTAGACCCAGTTGGTGATATGTGACATTTTTTAGAGAAAAACAAAAAGCAAAAAAAAAAATGAAGGAGCATACTGAATATCATGAGCACTTTATCTTTGGTAAGCAGTTGCATAGATAATTATTTCCTGATTGAGCACACGCACACACACAAACACACAGGCAAATAAATAAAAGTAATCCGCATGCATTATTTTGCTGCACTACTCTGGTTTGTGACTCAGACTACATTATATTACCTGTCATTACACCTTAAAGATTATTCAAAGTTTAGTTTCTACTTTTAAATCTGTTTCTCCGTTGCAGGCTGGAAATACTATTTAAATTCAAGTGTGTTATTCCGTTTCCATCTCCTTTGCTGGGTTTCACACTCGGATATGGACTGTCATGTACCCGCGGCAGTTAAATATAAATTAACACGTACCATTCTGTATGCTATTATATTTTGAATGCTTTTGTTACTGTGTGCCCTTTGCCCCTCAGCTAAAGTTCTTTTATATCTTCCATTTACATATTCATAAATTTGAGCTCTTCACCTGCTGCCACCCACAGATAATGCTGAACAGATAGTGATGCCTGACACCCCACTTTCAGAAGTGGACTGATTTTTACTGTGGGTTTGTTTAAAAATGGCTTTAAGCTAAAATTAACAAGGACCTAGTTATCCCAAGAGGATAATGTAAAAACACGCACTGAATAAAGTTTTAAACTATTAATTGTTGATGAACTATAGTCACGTAAATATTTGTTCAATTTTTGTAAAATAATATTCTGATAAGGATATTCTGTGTCCTTCTGACCACCACACCATCTATGGATGCCTTGATTTGCATATGCTAACTTTGTTTCTAAGTATTGTTCAACTGGACATTATGTTTCTTAAAATGGCAAAAAGGTGAAAAAAGTGCAACACAGATGATCTAGTAGTCAGATTAGCCAAAGGCTAGCGAGTGCTTTCTGTTATTTTGCAATGTCTCATTCCTGAACGCTCATAAACAGCACTTTTGTAGAATATTCACTCCTTGCAGTAGCATGCCTGAGCTCTAGACATTGGCATTTTAATCTGTCTGCATAACTGGCCTGGTGTGCTTGATGGCCACTGAACCATGCAAAACTCACAGCTGCAAATCAGAAGAAGCACAAACTCTAGTAAAATCACCATGCCTGCCACCATACAATCTTCACTTTCATTATTGTGTAGAATGTTCGGCTGGTAAAACCATTGCTGTGTAGCCGTAGTTAAACTTTTATGATGATTTTAATGACAGCATGTTTGGGCTGCTCTTAGCTGGCCACCGATTAACAAAGACAGCCTATGTCAGTGGAGGCTTATCAGTCTTAAAATATTAGTGTGAATTTTAGTGTCGTAATAGCGTTTCTTCAGCCAAAGTGACCCCAAAAGTGTTTTATTAGCCATCCCTATGTTATCAAGCAACAAGCTTGCAAAATTGCCACGAGCTGTGAAAAATGTTAGCAGGAAGGACTGCTGTCACCACTCTCAGTCATGACACAGCCACTTTAAAGTGCCACTGTTGGTTCAAAACTGCATTTGAACTTAAGTATGTGGTTCATGCTGGTGAGGCTATCTAAATGCATTCCTGCAACCTTCCTGCCACAACAGATCAACACAGATGCAGACAGAATACAACGAGATGCTACAAATAAAGAAAGCACCAGGAAAACTCACACTGTGAAACTGTGAGATTTAATTTCTCCTGCTTTCTGACACTTAAAGTTTCCCACTGCAATTTACTTTGTTACATCACAGATTCTCACATGAAAAAATGTAAAATATTATTGTTATTAATATTTTTCCTGAAAGAGAATATCATATGATGCAATTTCACTGAAATTTAATTTCTTTATCTCTGTTTTTTTAAAGTGTAGGCTTGAATTGTTTGTTTAGAAATTTATAAAATTAAAATATCAATACACTTGTTAGTTAGTTCCAAAACTCTACACATATCCATCTCCTCATACTAGTATGTGGAGCTGATTCATTTGCCTAAATACAGACAAAACAACACACAAAATGAAAGAGTTTAACTGTTTTTTTTCCCCATCCATCCATCCATCCATCCATCCATCCATCCATCCATCCATCCATCCATCCATCCATCCATCCATCCATCCATATCTGTCTTAAGCCCAGACCTCCCTGGCTACCTCTTCCATTTCATCACTAAGGTGTTCCCAAGTCAAGAGAAATAATCTCTCCAGCATGTGCTCCTGGTAGGACATGCCCAAAATCACCTCGCCCAGAAGGCCTCCAAGAGGTATCCTAGTTGCTAGGACCGGGTGCCACTCCCATCAGCCAAGAGCAGGAAGCTGAGTCTGGAATTCATGCAGGCTAAGAAAAACGTGACAATAAAAATTTGGAAAATGTTCCAAAAATGACATATGTGCGATGAGGTTTCATCCCCTGGTAACCAAGAAATAACTAAGCCTGTTCATTCTGTTGAGACATTCTTCAAAATCTTAACTCGCTTCATTTAACATTTGTGCATTCCATTTTATTCAAGTGGTGTTGTGGCTTGATTACGAACTCTTTGCGATGTACTAGTGTATAATTTAAATTGCAGCATACTTCAGTGAGGTCACCTCCACGAAAACTGTGAAAAAACCAAACCAAACAAAGCAAAACTACTGGTTTGGAAAGCACTTTTCAGGTTGGTAAAAAGCTGCTGTGTACTGGACAGCAAAGCCATAAATATCTTCTAATGAAGCAGCAGGTCCTGGCAGCTCTACAGACCTAAACATTAGAAATGAACTCACCTGCACTTTCTCAAAGAAGATGGCATCCACTGAGAGGTTGGAGAACTTCAGCTAAGCTGAAAAAAAATCCTGATGAAAAAGTTCAGATTGACTTGATGGCCTCTGTAAGGAAGACTGATCTTCCACTCAACAGGATCTCAGCCATTTTGGCAGATGTACAGTTTATTCCCTCCCCCCGTTCATGCCAAATCGATACTTATTGATTGTCAGGGTCACATGACCTGTACAGCCTTAAATCCCCAAAAGAGGATCCTCTCACTATGCTATTTGGGTTTTGGCTGTCAAGATGCCTTTTACTGACATATTTTGTATGATTTCCTTTTATGTTTTCCAGTAGTCCATAATTAAGTTACAATTCACATCAACCTTTATTTACCCATGGGGAAATTGATTTGGTCAGCAGGGAGTGTACCATACAAATGGAGAAAAACACAATGAAATACTTTGCTTTCTCATTTAATTTGTATTTATGTATAAAAATGTATCAGAGTCACGGGTTTATCCACTGATACCGTTTTAACCAAGTACTGTGAAATGTATTGTTTTTGGTCACTGCTCAGTGGCTCCTTCTCGCTATTTAATAAAGCTGTGCAACCAGCTAATGTGTCTCTTAGGTATAATTTAGAGGGTGTTTGTAATAAAGACAAATGCTAGTTCTATTTGTAAGCTCATTCAGACTCTTGGAAATAATTAATTCATTACTCAAGACTGCATGGGATCCTATTAATGAGTATGTGTTTCAACACTTGTTTTAATGTACTAGGGAGATACGGCACCTCATAAAGCCACTTTAAAGAAAAAGTGTGTCTGCATGATGCATTGAAGGCTTATTTTAATAACGTGTTTGTTGAAAGAATACAATGTGCATGTGGCCATATTTACTAAATCATTTCCCCCCCAGGATAGCTATAAAATGTGCCATTGCTTAACTTATAATTCAATTTAAATATCACAGTATGTATGATTAATGCCATCTATGAGTAATGCTCTTTTAAGTCTCTATAAATTATATATCTGATTGAATTAATTTAGCATTAACAATTGTGTGAAATGAAATGCACAGACACCATTATGGAGTAGAAATATGCATATTTTTTTTCTTTGCTGAATTAAGGTATCTCAGTTTTACAGCCTGCCACTGAGCTGTGTTTTATTTATTTGTTTCACCATCACCATATAAATGTTCCTATAATAACACTATTACTACCACTACTACTACTACTACTAAAAATAATAATAATATTAAGAAGAAGAAACAGAAGAAGCAGAAGAAACAGAAGAAGAAGAAACAAAAGAAGAAACAGAAGAAGAAGAAACAAAAGAAGAAACAGAAGAAGAAGAAGAAACAGAAGAAGAAGAAACAAAAGAAGAAACAGAAGAAGAAGGTAATTTTTTTTTATTTTTATGAATCCTTTATTTTTCCAGGTAAAAATCTCATTGAGATTAAAAATCTCTTTCCAAGCGAGACCTGGTATAAATATAATATCTACACCACAACTATGGTGGCCAGAAAGAAACATTCACTTTTAAAGTTGTACTTTATTCTTTGAGTAAAGTATGAAGCGTCTACTGAGGATGTGCTGGCCTTGCTACACTGTGATTAAATGACGCAAGTACTTGGTCTTGTGGGACTAGAAATAAGCAAACACACAAAGAAACAAACGGTTATGCATACCATGGTATTGTACTTCAGATTGCCTTTGACACAAGGCTATATATGTATGTGGGAATACATATGTGCAGAGTTAAAAGCCTCTGTGTTTATGACAGCGGGAGACAATATACTGCTGTTTAAAACAGTGTAATTCTGCAGCCTATCGCAGCAGGTTCTCTTTCAAACCCCCCCCCCCAAAAAAAAAAGACAAGAGTGTTACAGTTGGAAGTAAAATGAAAGATGCCAAATTGACGGTTTTGATTGTGATGAATAATACTGTACATGAGCATGTGCTGTGGTTTGGCCTTAACCACATCAAACACAGATATGTTCTCGCACAGATGGGACGCATTCCTGAGTATTGGACTTGGAGCACAAGCAAAACTGTGCAAATGTCTTGGCTTAAATGAAAGTTGAAGATGTGAAAAGTTGAGAGACCATCACCTTACTTGACTATTCTGTATTCATTGAGTTGCACTGGCCATCCCAAAAATAAATGTCAGGCCAGTGTGAGGAATTGTTAAGTGCTGTCACATATTGATCTCTGTCCAACAGAGTTTTTAAACAGAGATCCATGGCTTTAAGAGATGCCCTTGTTATCTGGCTTGTTACCTCTGTTCTAAGGACATTGCCCATCAAACCTTCAAACGATGTCAGTTTTATTTTCCCTTTGCAATATGAATTACTGTCATATGATTAGACTGTCAACAGTTGGAAATGATGCAATGCAGATATCAGCTTTACTGACATATTGTTAACAGCTGTAATATTTATCTGGTGAGGGTTTACAGTGTTTGGGTATTTATGGTGAAATATATTTTCAGTTTTCAATTTTCAGTTCAGAGCTGTGTTGACTCAGACCTGACTTGACTATTTAGGACTGTAATGGATGGATGTGTTCTGGCTGTTGATTTGAGTTACACATCCATTTTGTGTGCATTCTACTATATGATGCGTTTGTGTAATATCTTTCTCCCAGGCAGGATGACACTATCGCACATCTGCTAATCTGACTGTGGCCATGAAATGAAGCCGCATGAAGTCTTGTAAGCAATTATTGGTCCTCCTTGTCCTCCAAGCAGGCTGTATAAACACTGCAAAGGAGGACAGAGCAGGCTTTCAATCAAAGTGAGCTCTAGAAAATTAGACATCTTTTTTATGCCAACAACATCACAAATGTCAAATGTACCGAATAGTCTGCCTCTCTCTTTCTTTCTGCCTATCTATGTGTCTCTTCCTCATTATTGCTGTCTTGTAATCAGGCTGTTATTGCACCTCTTTTGTGATTTTATTTCCATAGAATTCCCCCGTCGAGTCCTAACCTTTAGTAGTCTTTTAATATGCCAGCTCTGCTCCCACTCTTGGCAAACAGAATGGCAGTTTCATTTCTGCTGGTGAGACCCTGTAATTTGACAAAATACCTTTTCCCTCTAGCCAAATCCACCAGGGGACAAAATGAGTCAACAATAATATCTGCATCGCATAAAAGGCAGCTGAAATGTAAGGAAATGTAAAAAAAACTGCATTATAAGGCAGTCTTAGCTTATGTGCTGGGAATAACTAGTAATTATGGCTCTTGAACAGGGTTAAGGATGTTAGCATATGTTTCTAAATTCTGTCAGCAATGGTTCTTGATCATTACACTCCACTAATCAGCAACTGATGTATTATAAATCAAACGCTAATGTAGGAGGGTTTTTCTTCACAGCTATGAACATACAGTACAGAGAATTTTCACCCAAATCTGCTGCTTTATGCATTTATTTTACCTCATTGTTTTGGTTTAGTATCTCATAAATGTGCTTGTATGCTTCAGTCAGCAGCAGCAGCAGATACTGTAGCTGCTTTCAGCTTTATAAACTGCATTCATTCAGTTCAAATCTAATTGATTGACTGTATACTACCTGCACAGCACTAAATTGAATGTTGTTTGCTGTTTTATGAGAGAGCAAAATGAGAACATTGCTTTTAACTATGATTATTGTAGCAAGATCCATCCGGCAATCCCTGATCCACTTTTGACGTTAGCCACTGCTTTGTCATTTCTAGGAGTCTGAGATTATTGTTTTTAACCAATTTCTGAAACTGATTGCCTAAAATATTTGATTTATATTCAATTAAATAGGATAATGAATTTGAAACTTGAATTGTTGTGATTTTCCATATTCTTTATTGGAACCTCTCTAACTGCTCTCATAAAAATTGGCCTGGTGATGATTGCTTAATGCCACTAAAAGACACGACAAAGACAAACTAGAGGAAGAACAAATAGGACAGTTAATGAAAAAGTATTCCGCTCATTTATACGTTTGTAAACACAACAATTAAAAATATATTTCCACAGCTATTAAAATGATGTCAAACAAGTATTTCATGGAGACAGTCTCTAGAGGTCAGTTACATCAAAACTGTCTTTGAATGCTACAAAAAAGCAGATCACATTTGGTTTATCTCAATATGCTCAAATGCATATTTTAAAACGCTGTAATGGAAAAAATTCTTTCCAAACCCCCAAGGTATGATTCAACTGAAAAATATAAAATGAAAGGTTAATTTATTCAAATAATTAATTAAAATAAATGCTTCAAATAAATTTAAACTATACCAT
>VURO01050213.1:0-17799 GCA_015108175.1 Pelvicachromis taeniatus | reverse complement strand
GCAGATCAGGGCAATAAAATTAGACCTTGTTTTTGAATCAAGTTGAACAAATAGTACAGATTCATTACAGCTTTCCTTTTTAGCTGTACCTCTAAACATCGACACACATTTACCAAAAGCATCTTGATGACCCCAAAACTTTTGGGAAAGTTTTCTGTGGACTGACAATTGAACTTTTTGTTTTTAACTTTTATCGGGCATGAAACTAACACAGCATTTCATAAAAGGACTGTACTGGAAATTTCTTTATTTGATGTATTAATCACATATTTTAATCACATCACATTGGTAATCGTAAAATCACTTTCTTACTCTAGTATAACAAAATCACTCATGACACCAACTGTATACATGCATGTGGAATGTTGTCACAGTGAACCTCATTCTTTATTGCACCTCAAGATCTCCAGATAGCCTCCCTTTGGGAAGTGAGAGGTGGTTGTACCTTTTCTTAAGTAGGAGGGGGCAAAGGATGAGCTAAAGTGAGCATGTAAAGATATATGTTGTATGTGGAATGTTCTTTGTTTGAGAGTATCTGCGAAGGTATAAAATGGTTTAGGACGGTGTCCTTCCTCAGAAAATGGTTTGGTGTTTGATCTGAACATTTTCTCCGCTGCAGTGTTTTTATTTTATTTTATTTTATTCCTTTTTAATAAACCTCACTTCAAAAGACGCTCATCTGGTGGTTGCAGTTTTATTTAAGATTTTGCCATAACAGGAACATCATGCCAACAGTCAAACATGGTGGTGGTAGCGTGTTGGTCTGGGTCTACTTCAGGTAACCATGAATTCTGCTCTCTACCACAAAATCCTGAATTCTTATGCAGCAGGACAATGATCCAAAACACACCAGCAAGTCCACCTCTGAATGGCTCCAAAAAAAAGAAAGAAAGAAAAAAAAGAAAGAAAGAAAGAAAGAAAAAAAGAAAAGAGATTGACAATGAAGATTTGAGTGGCTGAGTCAAAGTCTGGGCCTAAATCTAATTGAGGTGCTTCGGCGTGACCTTATACAGGCTGTCCATGCAGCTCTGTTAAAAACGCTTCAATGTGACTGAAATAAAACTGAATTAAAATCATTCAAAGTGAAACAGTCGTTGCCAGTTATCATAGATGCTTGATTTCAGTTCTTGTTGCCAACAATTATTAGGTTTAGGGGGCAATTACTTTTACACTTAAGGATATCTATGTTTAGATAATTGTTCCCCTTAAAAAATGAATCAGAATTTTAAAACTGCATTTTGTCGTGACTCAGATTATGTTTGTTAATAATATGATTTGAAACATTAAAATCTGTTACAAAACAAAAATAAGAAAGGAAGGCAGAAAATACTTTCTCTGTGTGTATATATTTTTCTTTCTTACAACTTTGCACATCAAAGCTGTTAATGGGTGAAGTGGGTGTCTACACAATCATTTCAAGATTCCTGTTCTATGTCTTTGTCTCCCTCGGTTTTGTTTGTCTTCCCTTTTTCTTGCTTCCTGTTTTATTTTTGGTAATGACTTTTGTCAATGGCATTCAGAGGATGGAGGAAAGAGGAAGCTTTAGCCTGCTATTTAAGATAATCAAACTTTCTGCTCCTCATAATCTGTGTGTATAAAGTTAATAAATGGTATATCTTGTCAATTTGCTCCAAATTGTGAATTTAATTACCAGTGGCCCTAAATAAACCCCCCCAGCCACTTTATTATGTACACCTTGCTAATACTGAGGTAGACCACCTTTCACCTTCAGAACAGCTTTAATCCTTCATGGTATAGACAAGCTGCTGGACACATTCCCCACAGACTAAAAACAAACTAAACACCTAGACATGATGTAAACTTTGTGACATGGTGTGTCATTGTGACGGTGACAGCCATTAGAAGACAGGTACATTCTGGTCATAAAGCGATGGACATGGCCAGCAACGATACTCAGTTTCAAACTAGGCTCATTTGGTTTGAATGCCTCTTTTCCACTAGCACCTACTTGGCTTGACTCAACTCTAATCGTTTGTTTTCCATTACAATTGAGTGCCACCTCAATGTGGATTTGGTCGTTATAGCAAGGCAGTCTGAAAGTTTTTCAGACCATTTCCTGTAAAACCTAGAGATGTTCATGTGGGGGAATCCCATCAGATCAGCAGTTTCTGAAATACTCAAACCAGCCCGTCTGGCAACAAACATGCTATGTTCACAATCTCTTAAAACACCTTTCTTCCCCACTCTGACTCAGTTTGACCTTCAGCAGGTTTTCTCCACCATGTCTAAATGTATTCAGCTTCTACCATATGATTGGATGATTCGATACTTGTTTTAACAAGCAGTTATGCCCAATAAAGTGCTCAGTGAGTGTATAAAACATGTCACGAAGCTCATAAAAGAATAGTTCAAATTTTGTATGTGAATTTAAATTTAAAAAAAAAATACAGAAAATACAACACTTCCATCTGAAATGTGAAAAATAAAAGTATGAAGTAGCATATAATAGAAGTACAAGCACCTGAATACTATATTTAAATAAAGTACTTTGAATAAATCTACTCTCCAGCATTGTGGGGATGAAGTTTCTATCATACGCTGAAGAACGCAGCCCTGAGAGTTAAACATTGAACAGCTTTGTGCTGTTTTAACCAGCACGGATTGCATGCTCTAATGCCTGCCATTAGGTCCCACCGTGTGATTTGCATGTACAACAGATTTCATGCATGCGTGGCACATTTCACCTTCTGTTTATGGGCTACTCATACAAAAGATGGAAGATCAGACTCACAACAGAAGGTATTGTAAGCGCTTATTTCCGTAGGCAGGAGGAACAGCACAGTGCACCACAGCATGTTGGTACAGAGACACTCGGGGAGAAAAAAATACTCGAACCTTCTCTCTGTGGGGGCTCTCCAACCGTCTCAGCAGTGCTTCTTGACACTGATAGCTACGTCTCACCTCAGAGAGGAGACAGGCTTCAGGGGACTGTTACTCCGAGTAACTCTTCATTAAGCTGCAAAAGCTAGCGATGTGTGTGACTAGATTTTATGCCTGAGGCACACCAAAAACCAGGCAAAAATTTCAAAGCCATCTATATGCACATCTGCAGAAAATAACTTTTACGTTGTCTGGAAAGATCTCAATGACAATCTTGATTGTATACTCAGTAGAAAGCACTTTGGACACCTATCATTATTTTTTGCTTTGCCATTAGCAGGACTAGCTTACACTTTCACACGAGCATACATTTTTGCAACCCAAAGATCTGATGCTGAGATTACAGACGACAGTGTCTCTCTCTCACTCTCTCTCTGATGTGAAGATGAACAATCAAATGAAAATGATAGAGAATGACTTTGATCTACTAAAAACGACCCAATGTATGTTGGTTGTGTCACAGTAAGCTAACATATAATCGCTTGACCATAAAAATGTGCAATCACATTGTGCACATGTGCATGTATGTCAACCTACAGGGAAAAAAGTTAAAAGATGATTTCTAAACAATGTGATCAACTGTTTAAAATGGCTTTAAATATGTGAGCAATATTTATACAATCTATAAGCTCAATCACTGGACTGGGTGCAGTTTGACTGTTTTCTCACTCTTAAACTAGTCGATCAGCCAGATCTTTCTCTTCTGTTAGAGGAAAGCAAAACCCTGCCGAGACGACTGTAACATGAGCTCTGTTCCAGACAATTTTCTATAAACTGAATGGGGTAAAAAGCCAGGAGCCTTGAGCCAAGTCATAGTAGAGTTGTGCTATCACAAGGAGGTTCTGATATTTAAGTTGGGAGATATCTATCAAAGCAAAGAAAGATGCAAAGGTCATATAATCTCATGATCATATCAGTGTTTTTTTTTTCCCCCATGACCTGTAATATATTCTTTTTTTTTTTTTTCTTTTTTTTAAATAAAGATTCATTTGGGGGCTTTTTTTGCCTTTATTTGACAGTTTAGCAGTGAAAAGCAGACAGAAAGGGGTAGAAAGTGCAGGAGACACACAGCAAAGGGCTGAAGGTCAGTCTCAAACCTGGGTCATTGCATTTCAGCAATAAGGTACATGGGCACCTGCTGAACCAGTGAACTAAACTGGCACACCTGCAGTATGTTCACTGCTTTCCAGATATACGTTTGGCCTTACTGTCATGCAGATCTAAGCAGCATATCCTTAAGTTTTTTCATAGAGTGCACATGCAAATAAAGATCAACAGCTGCCAGTGGTTTTTAACCAATCAGAGTGCAAAAATATTGATTTACCTTTGTCAGCGACAGACAGCATACTGTTTAAGTACTGTTCCTCCACATTATACGTTGTGCTGTTGGCTGTGTTGGAGACCCCACAGGAGCCATGACAGTTCACCTTGATGGCTGCAGAGAGAAGACAGAAACAAGAGTCAATCTTCTATCGTACACAAAGTTTATGATCAATCACAAAATGTAAAAAACAAACAAACAAAAACCCCCCACCATCTTTGCTTTGCTACTGAAATCTTCCATATGATTTAATTCAGGATTCTTTAACTATAACATATCTTTGTCTTCTAGTGCCTCTGGACAGATTGTGATCAAGACTAAAAAGCTTGCCAAAGATATGACACCAAATTAAATTAGCTAATTAGAACTGTTATTGAAGCAAATTAAGGTTAGTCTATGTTGTTACGTGGTTCTGAATTTAAATCTGTTTTGAAATTTGATGTCTATATGCAGCTTTTATAAACCACACAGGATGAATGTGAGGGAGTCTTGCAACAACCTTAACTCATTTCATTGCATTTCTTTAGATTTTATTGTGTATTTAAATACTTTTTTTTTCTCTCTTTGTGTTTTACAATCCCAACTAGGGAAAATAAATAAATACATACACTTCTAGTTATTTAATTAATCTACTAAAATGAATCAAGTAAAATTCTCTCCATGACTTTTTAGTTGACTGAAATCTAAACTGTCATAAGAAAACAGCCAGTGCTTATACAGGACTGGATTTTGGCAATCATTTTCCTCTTCTGCTATCCATATGGACTGCTCACCTGCAGGGAGCCAAAGCCCAGTCAAACGAGCCCACAGACAGACACCATAAAGCTTCCAGTATGAATAAATCTTGTCCCTGTCCTTTAGATTCTGCAGAAATATCCGTTAATAGAGGAAAAATATAACCACAACACAATTTTTTAAAAAGTGTCCAGTGCAGCAACAATCTGTGCTTCTCGCACTGTATGTTTTGATTTTTGATGGGTTTGTTTTACGATTTTGTCTGTCCCGGACCATTTTTCAACCAAGCAGTGTTTAATCTATGTATAATCACATCCATGGTGACAGCTATATGCTGTTTGTTTTTGGAAGACTGCATGTAAGCACCACTGCATAGACTAAAAATCACTGTCTTTAGACTCTGTGCAGGGAAACACCTATGCAAACAGACACAACTGCTGTAACATATATAATATGTTGGATAAGCAGTTATGAAAGTGGATGGATGTTCGTGGAAAAAAATAAGAAGTCCTCTTATCTAACTGCAGTGAGTTCAGGCAACACTGTATAAAAAATACAGGCCAGCACTGATTAGCATAAGAATGACTCACAAAGAGGGGATACTAAATCACTGAGGGCCTGTCCTGTTGGTTGTGTGCATTCTGCAGCAGTGATAAATAATCTTTCAGGACAGGCTGTGAAAAGAGTCTGAGTAAACAGATGGCAGCCAGAAACCTTATTAGGGAACTGTTGTGAAACTGAAGAGGGTTTTGTATATAAAATGATGGGCGCATCAAGTTTGACTAGCTTGGATGATAGCGCTGCTTCTGCTTTAGAAGGCAAATCCACAACTGGGTGTTTGTTGTGATGCAATAGGTTAGATAAATCACAATGTTACAGCACAACGGCTGAATGTACCTGGACAAAAAGCAGTTCAACTAAACATCAACCCACAGGATGTTGTAACTAAAAGATTGTTCCGCTCGCTCAGCGTACAGGAAATCATGTTATCTTTTCACGCACCACCCTGTATCATTTCTACTCTGCTCAAAATTTTACACTGACGTTGTCAGTAACAATCAACATCTGAGAGAGACAAAAATTGTTTAAATGAATCTGAGGAACAGCACAAGCTGGCCTCTGCTTCTATATATAAAACCACATACACTCAAAAAAAAAAAGCCGCACGATGGCACGGACGATAGCAAGAAGGTCCTGAGTTCAATTCCACCATCAGGTCAGGGTCTTTCTGTGTGGAGTTTAGTCCAATTGGAAACTCTAAATTGCCCATAGGTGTGAATTCGTGAGTGAATGTGAGTGCAAATGGTTGTCTATGTGTTAGCCCTGTGACAGACTGGCAACCTGTCCAGGGTGTACCCTGCCTCTAGCCCTAAGACAGCTGGGATAGGCTCCGGCACCCCCCTCCCGCAACCCAGAAAAGGATAAGTGGAAGCGAATGGATGGACCCTCAAAAAAGTTAAATTGGGTTGTTATTATATTTACAAGAGTTTCTACGGTGAACGTAATTAAATCACGTATGATCTTCATGAAATTCTACAACTTCACACTTGTTGAATTTATTTTTGTCAAGATGACGTCATGCAAAGTCGTTAGTTGCCTGGACTCGCGATATTACAAGATCACACTACATTTCAAATCACAGAAAAATCACTGGGGTTATAAGAGGCAGAAAAGCATACACAGACCACGTGCTATTGCTATTTATTGTGCTTTGTGACAGCTTGGTGGTGTAGTGGTTAGCACCGTTGCCTCACAACAAGAGTCATTTCATTCTGTATGGAGTTTGCATGAGGAAATAAAAATCCTCTAAATACATTCACAAACACACACTAAGAAACACTACAGTGACAGAAGTTAGAGGATTACACAGAAAGATGGTGTAACCTCTGTATTGCCTTTTCATAAAGCAGATAGAAGGGCTAATGTCTTATGGTGACACCCAGCTTTCTTTGCTTTACATTTATGATGGCTACTGGAGCAGCTGTGGCTCAGAGAGCGGGTCATCCACTGATCGCAAGGTCGGTGGTCCAGTCCTTGGCTCCTCCAACCTGCACATGGGAGGTTGGGGCAAAATACTGAATCCGATGTTTCCACTGGAGTGGAAATTTTAGGTTACAAAGTTCTCTGGCATATAAAAAAATACATGGGTGAATGAGCCTTGTAGTAAAAACGCACTTTGAGTGCACACATTAAGAAGAAAAGCACAATACAAGTGGGATTCAGCAGATTCCCACCTGCTGAATCCCACTTAAACCCCTCACTGTACTCATATTACTGTTTAGGTGTGAAGGCAAAATCACCCTCAATAACGTAGCTATACAGCTATATTTTAGAATTCCCCTTATCTTTCTTTGCTAATGTTCTACATATCGAACAAATCGAGAAATAAACCCATTAAACTAACCACTCCTATTAGATATTTGGGCTCACATGGTATTGTGCCCCATTTAGTAAATCTGGTCCATTGTTTTTAACAAATAAAAACAAAACAAACAAAACAGAGGACAAATGCATCAGTGACTAATAAAAACAGAATCAACCAAATATTAAAACAAACTAAATTAATAAAACTCAGTAAAAATAAGGTATCTAAAATAAAAACAAAAGTCTTCTTGAGAAAAGCTCTGTGACTTGGCAGCCTGCTTGAAATACCTCCAGGTACCCTGGATTTTTGTCAACCCACAGTACCTGCCAGGAAAGCTGCTACAACCCGGGGCACCTCCGAGACTGGCAGTGGTGGGGTTTCACTACAATTTTTACTTGTGTTATTCAATAACACAAGTAATAAAATGTTTTTATCATCTAAACTCAACACATTTGTTGCCAAACATAACTAGCAAGCAATAACCAAAGAAAAACAACAACTAAATAAACCAGATATGAAAGGTCTCAAGGGGACGCAAACCTGGATTTCCTTGTCATTATCCCAGGAAGTTGTCCCACCACCAGCCCTAGCCTCCCTGTGCAGACTTTTTTTTGTACAGAGCCTACTGAGCAGCTGCTTTAGCTGCAGCTGGAGTATCAGGGTACTAAAGGACAGCTTGGGGAGAGGCATCTGACAAAACTGCATTATATAATGCATTGGGATAAGAACACTTTAATCATGAATGACAGTTGTCAACACTAAATCATTAAGATGTCCACAAAAAAAAAACAAAGCATAAACACAGACTGTGCTCTAAAAAGTATTATGCCACAGACTGTTTGCCCAATCACAGGCTCACACACACCCACGCAAGATTCAGCTCTGGCATCTCACACAGACACACACTCTCTCTTTCTGTCCCACTCTCAAAGTGGCAGATGGCTGAGCTCTCCACACCGCCAGGACTGCTGGCACAGTTTCCGGTAAGAGGAGGGGCTTTTACTGTTAAAAGCAAAACCCCCAAAACTGCAGCTCACTAAACGAGGCGGTGTCCTTGAGCCATGTAGACTAAGTCCACTTACAGTATTAATTAAAACTCATTATGCCCCTCCAGCTATAAGCCTCATTCATGGAAATTACAGACACCTTCATTCTCCCCCGTTAACACAAAATGTGAGCAGTCATCACACTTCAGAAATTGAAAGCAGAGTGACATGACAGAAAAGAGATCCACCGCTACAACGAAATATTATTTACAGCTATCTGCTGTGGAAACGTTAAAAGCTCAGCCTATGAAAGGTCAGCGCAGGGGTAATCTGTTAATATTCACAGTAGCAACAGCAGGAAGAGAGGCTGCAGCAGTGCCGAATTTTGAATAGTTCTGTCATAAGAGAGAAGCATGTCTGGCAGTGAGACTGAGTGTCTGCTGCCTGACAATGGGCACTCACATGGAGCCAGATGGACCATGAGCAAAATTAAGGCACTTACTAAGACACTTATTTAGACACAAAGATGATGTGTCACCAAGTTCCCCCACAAAAAACCCAAAAGATTACCTTCAACTTTGGGCTTGTCTGGTCCCTTAAAGGATTTTTAGTGTACAAAATCCTTTGTACACTAAGAGGAGGTTGATGAGGAGGTACCCTCATCAACCTCCTCTTTGCTTTTTGGTTTATCATTGGTGCTGATTGGGCACTCAGCCACTCCTAAATGCATATAAAGGCACAGGAAGAAGGGTTTTATTGGTCCCCCTCTTTCATCAATGGCAGCCTTTCTGCTTAGTTGTCTTTTGCATTTTTATCTTTTTTGTATTCAGGGTTTTTTTTTTGTCAGTAATCCTTTTCAGATTAACTGCAGCAACACAGTGGCAACTCATATACTGAGCTCCTCTAAATCATGGTTTTAGGGACTGTGAAATATTCTTATGTAATACCTGGAGGATATTTTATTCTCTGTGAATAATCCATCGTAGTATGAGGGTAGGTTAAATGCAGATTAGAAGCTGCTGGTTAGGGGCAGTACCTGGGCAGCCAAATCCAGCTCTAAGCTCCTGCCTTGGTCAAGGGCACAGTGATTGCAGAATGACCTAGCACGTTTCTGATGGCTTGAGTTTGCAGAAGAAACCAACCAAGCTAGAGCACTTAGAGACCATGCAAACTTCACCAAACCTGGTATGGGTGAAACTCAGTACTTGGACTAGTACTTGTATTGAGGAAACACTCCTAAGCAACAAACCACCATGCTAGCTTACATGTATGTTAAAGTTCATAAAATCAAGCAGGTTAAACTGCTGCCATGATGTCACCCATTGAGTTTGGTGTCCTAATTATGGAGCTTCAACTGAGTACCAAGTTAACAGACCTATGAAGTGTGAAGGTACAACATAAACACATGAAGTGTGTCAAGTAGGACTTACAGTAGCACTCAGACAGTGGAACTCCCAATAAAGGGCAAGGGTCATACTAAAACGTGGATGTTTTATGATGTTTTTATGATGTTGTTAAGTTCAAATGCCTAGGTACTCCTGTCCCCCGAGGCCTAGTATATTGTTGTGAAGTTTAAAGACGATACATAAAAAATTGGGGGTAATATAAAATTTCTTTGATTTTCACATTCGGTGAGAATCAGCTCAAGCTGTTATTGGTATCTACGATCACACAAAATTTGAAAATGATATATTGTAAACTGTGGATAATAAAACAAAAGCACAAAACTCTCAAATGTTCTCTGAAGAAGTCCAGTTCAGTGCCTCCAATTGGAAGATGTGAGGCCCAGCAGACACCGACTTGCTGCCTGTCTCTGGGCACCTTCCAATAAACGCAGCGATGTCCCAAACTCGTTTTCCTTTTAAACGTCCAGATGGATATACTTCAGGAGCCAGCCTCAAGTGGCCACTATAGCTTTTGGCACTTCCAAGCTCAAAGCTTAATTTTTAAAGAGCATTTGATGACATTTTATAGTCAAAATGAGAAGATAAATCCAGCTGAAATGACACCTCAAAAAGAACAATATGTTCAATCGCAATATATCAATAGTGTGACTTTCTTTTAATCTTGTGACAGACTGTCAAAGATGGGAACTTTTGCTATAATTTCCAATGGACAATATGGCAAGCACATGTGAGACTCCAGATGTAAGGATATTATCACATGACTATACTGTCAGTATTATGCAGGCTGCGAATTTCTGTCATTGGCTTCTTCACAAACTTGAGAGGTTTAAATACTGAAATCCTGGGGCTTACAAATTTTTAGTCTGGTTTTGCAAAGCTGACAATCACTTTAGATATGTCAGTACAGGAACCTGCAGTTCTTCACCAGCCTGTAGCCCGAGAGAAATTGACACTCAATAGTAAGAGGGAAGCATGCTCTGACTCAGCAGCTGTCTGATTCTGATGCCAGCACGGGAGTCTGTTCAGGGCTGCTTCATGGCTCAATGAGGGTGTCCGTAGGCAGAGATGATCTTGGTGTTACTACTCTTTAGACTGCATGAAATAAGACCGTGTAGGCAGACAGCTCCAGCGATTAAGCTGTAAGTGACATCATTTCTGGATCCTCCACGACCTACATCAGATAACAGCCTGATAGAAGAAAACATCAAACAGTGTGCGGGTGAGTCATGAGGATGTGAGAGGAAAGGTGTGGCAGTGTAAAGAGTGAGTGGTTGAGTTGAGGAAGGTGAGCAGAACAAATGTAGTTTTATGCATTTGTGCATTGGGTGGCAGACCCAATGGCCGGAGCTCAGGGCAGGTTTCTACCTGTCCGTGTCAGGTACAGAAGCATTACGTCAATAGAGGTCCAACTGAAAGGCATATTTCTGGTTGAAACAAAGATTTATCTGTTATTAAAGCTCTCAGGCCTCTGAAGATTCTTTTACTCATGTACAAATCATATTTCATAGTTCCACTTTGACATGTCCTCCTACAGGGTAGTGCAGCAACTTTGTTGCAAGATGAACACATTTTAGCAGATTTCAATATAACCAGTCAGGCAAGGTGATTGTCCCCAAGCAGGCCACTTGTCAAACAAACCATCACCCGCACATATTTTATTCTTGTTCTCAGTAGCCTGTTTTGGTTTAAGTCATGTGGAAAAATGCAGCAAGAAGACAATACTGGTTGTGCAGGTCTGAAAAGTTCAGGCCTTTCATTTACAAGTAGCACAAGATGCAGCCCAAGCAGCCTCTTTTTTTTTTTCTCAACAAGAAGGTTGATAATGTGATATCAGTGAAGACAAGGCCATATTTCACCCCCCCAAATTTACACATTTACAAAATTATCAGCTGAATAAATGAATATAGGTCTGAAAAAGCCCTTAGTATGTGGTACAGAAGTGAAGAAAACAATATTTTAGGCTGCTACCATCCAAACCTCTGATTTTGGGGCTGATTCAGGGACCTTATGTTGGACATTTCTTTCAGCTTGTAGCTTCAGAGTTATTTCATGCCGTTTTCTGCTGTGTCACGTTTTATGCCTCTGAGATACATTCATGCCATTGTCTCTCAATGTAGGCAATGACGACATCCAAAGAACATCCACCCTCACCTGCTGACTGATGACTAAGAAAATGCATCACCTGAAGCGTCTTTTTTTTCTTTTCAGAGGACATGTTGTAATGAGAGGATTAACCTTGTTGATGATTACCCTGATGAGAGCTATGAGACGAGGTGAATAGGTTTCACAATAAAGTACTTCTATATGCTCCAAATTTTCCCAGAGCAATGGCAGATATATACCAAGCAATCCGAAATTAGTACTTTCGGTCACTATGGTTATCTTGTTTGTAGATGTTTTCAGTGCAGTTTATCGGTCTGCTGGCAATAATAGTCAAACAACTACAAGGCCCAACCACACAAAACATGGAGGAGATGTGAAGCATGGACAAAGAATCCCACTGAATTTATTCCAGATAAAGATCACATTCAAGTGATTTCTCAGACCTTTTGTTTCTTTAGAACCCCAAATCACTGATGACGCTCCAGCTTTTATTTTCCAACCTCTCAGAGCGTTTTGCCCTTCGGGGCATATTTCTGAGAGAATATCCACCAGTTAAGGAATGCTGTTTGTTTGCTCTACCAGTAGGTTTCCCACACAAGGAGTAGTATTACTTCCCAGTCACCCCTCTTGGTAAATTATGCATAAACATGCAACACAGAGTAGGAAAAAGCAGCCGAGTAACAAATGTTGAACTTCTCGAGGAAATGGGATAAGATCATTAGGTCAGAGCATGCTGTCTACTGTTTCAGTGCATGGGAAAAATTGCTCGGCTTAAAGGTTAGTGGGAAGGCATGCAGTGAAGTGGGCGGATAAAGGTAGTTTCATATTTACACCGATAACAGAGAGTCTGGTTTCACCTGACATACTAAAGCACAGAGGAGTCTCAGTGAGTTAGTTTAAGCTCCAGAAATGATCAAGGACAAAGCAGACCGAGGGAACCCTCAGCCTCTCAGACCTGGAATAAACAACTGTTTTATCCTGAAGTGGGTCAGGAGTTTGAATAAGACTACAAAGGCTGTTTGAGTTACAAGAATTGGTCAATACTTCCTACATACTCTATAAAACTTCTAATTTTCTCACCTATATGGTACATTCCAGCACATGTATAAAGGCTTGGAAACTCCCCAGCCAGTGCCTGTGTGATAAGAGTTCAATGTTTAACATAATGCTACAGTATGATGTTTCAAACCATCCAATTTTAAAGACAGGAAAACACCGCCTAAACTGAAGACAAGATTTGACTAGCGATGTTTCTTACTTGCTGACTAGTCTAAAAGTTAGAGAACAGCCAGAAGTTAAATATTGTACACGTATTTTTTGTATTTTCTTTCAGAGCCATTTGAAACCTGCATATAAAATTATTCAGTAGCCATTAATCAGTATGATGTGTGCCATGCATAACAGTGCACAAACACTGTGCCAGATAAGCCTGCAGAGTGTGTCTTCCTTGTTGAGAGAGGGAGTCAAAGACCGAAGGCCAAGGAATGGCAGCAAGCGTTTAAATTACCCACTCCTCCAACTCAGGAAGGTAGTAATCAAAAATAACATTACAGGACTCTTTCAAAGCCCTGTAATTGAAATGAGTGCACTTTAAAGCTTCCAGGTTACCAAATACACATCAGTACTTAATGTGGTTATACATTACTCTGATCACTGTGCCATTTCACACTGACAGCCTGCGCATAACTGCAGTGTCCAAAGTTCTTCCCCTCACTGGGCCACAAGCTCTCTCTCTCTCTCTCTCTCTCTCTCTCTCTCTCTCTCTCTAAAATATTTGCCCCATCATAAACTGATAAATACAACACAGAAGACCCAGGACTGTTGAGCAGCTCAAACCCTGATAACATCAGACAAAAATGGGTCCACAGTCCAAAAGTCCAGCAGCTGGTCTCCACAGTTCCCAGATGTTTATATGCTGTTGTTAAAAGAAAAAGAGATGCTACACAGTGGTAAACATGAACCTGTCACAGCTTTGTAAAAGATATGTTGCTGCTATCAAACACAAAATAAACTATTATTAAATGTTTGAATAAAATATAGATTTATAGGATTTGCAGATCATTACTTTCTGTTTTTCTTTGTATTTTACGCAGCTTTTTTGGAATTGTGCTTGTATTTCTTTATTTTTTTTATACAGCTGGGTAGCTCATTCAGAAAAATAATTTATTCCTCTATTTATATTTTCTATTCATCTAAATATGCAGGATAATTAGCACACGACAGTTAAAATGGATTTAACGCATTAACTTTAGACAAACGTGTGCACAATGCAGATATCACTGCTAGAAGAAAAGATGGTGAGAGACTAAGTAAGCAGTTTGTTTCAGCTCTCTCTTCTAAAAACAAACCAGAGGTGGATGGGAACAGGTGAACAGACCACCCTAATTCACAATTAAGTTTGTCGATCAGGTGTTTGCAGCAGTGCTCATTACTCTGCCTCTTTGCTGTACACATTCTAACTAAATATTAAAAGGTGTAAGAGCAAAATATTCGTAATATATCCCTGAATACCTCTAAAGTTTATGTTAAAACCATTCCATTTTCTTGACAAACTCCAGACGTCACAACCTCTTAACTGCAGTGCAGCCCCGTAATCTGATGCTACAGTTATACCGTCATTAAATCTTTAAGCACTCCAAACAATTAGTCCCTCTCACTTTTCCGTCGTCTCCTTTCTAATGGCTTTCGGTGAAAGATGTCAAATAGAGCCACCTGATCTTACGAGCTCTTACTCCCAACTGTAAGGAAATCGCCCGCAGCAGAACAGAGCTGCAAGACCGGGCAAAAATGTTGCAGGGCTGCTCCAGTGAAACTAAGATCAAAGCAATGTACAGTCTGTTATCACAGCATCTGATTCCACTTTTTCCACAGGGCGTTTTCACTCACCGATGTAATGGGAAAGGTACTGCTGACTAGTCAAATTTGTTCTGTTTACCACAGTTATGATGTCTGTGTGTTTGCATGTGTTGAGTTCCTGAAGCACGCCAATCCATGCAAATGTTTGCATGCACGTGTAAGAGGCTTATCCCTAAAAAAGTTACATCACGAAACTGGAAAACTTGTAATCTCTGCTCTGCAATCCCCGTCCCCACGTTACCCACAAACTTTCCATCTATCACAACCTTAACAGACACCTCTCCTGTGTTTCGGCTTCCAGAGCAACAAAAACTACTTCCACAACTGGCTGCTGGATTATCTTCGAATGGCATCTGGCAAAAATGAAATTAATCACTTTTATTTCATTGTGTTGACAGCTGTATGAGGTTTTCTGTGGGATTTAAATGTGCAAACACTGCCTCTCTACCAGCTTAGGATGAGTTTTGATGGTATCTGTGTCAGCAGGGAGCTACATTTAACCATCCGCTATTCCCGCATAACAATCAGCAGTGTCCTCAGTTGACCCGATCTCATTTTACAGCATGGCTCCAGATGCTAAGTAGCTTGTCTCAAAGTGTTGTCTTGAATCAAGACAATGCTTTAAGACACGTCGTCACACATCTGAAGTTATTAGGGTTTTAATTACAGTTGACCTGCACTGTGTTTTTAATCCTGGTGCTTGCTTTAGGGCAGTGGTTCTGTGGCATGGGTCACTATTACAAGCACCTTAAAACCATAATTCACAACCAAAATTGTTTGTTGTTTAAGTTTCTGAAACAGAGCGTGCAAGAAAAAGCTTGAGAATCCTCTCTTTATACAAATATTGACTCGGCCCCAAACTTAAAGCATTACCTTTGATGATTAGTCATTTAGTAACAGCCAACAGGAGTGACCTTCAGACCCTTGTTCAACACTTCTTAAGGGACCATTGGAGTTAATTACACAAAGTCAGCTGATAACTGTGGGTGTGTTTGAGCTGCTGCTATAGTTACTTTATTTGCAGACACAACAGAGGCATGTAATAAGCTTTCAAAGTCAGAAGTCCCTTTCGGAGGTTTTCAGTTGTTTCCAACCTTTTTCAGGGAAAGCTTAACACCTGCTATTCCTGAAAGCTAATATGGAGCTGGGTAAGGCTTATGTTATATCACTTGGGTGTGCTAAACACTGACAATAAAGAAGAAGTAGAAATCCATCTGAGCTACAGTAGAAAGCGCTGGGCTGAGAGGGGGTATATTATTGAGGTTAACCTCAGTAAGTGAAAATTTGTTCTCAAACCTTTTGGGTTCTCGCACCAGATTAATCCACATCTCGCAAATAAGCAAATTTAGGATAGAAAAACATATATGTTCTGCTTTCTTTTAAATAGCTATTGCTAGAAACAGCTGTTTAATGTGGTCTGGAAAGAGACAACATGACAGTGACTCACAGAGTAAATGCAGCAAAAAATCCATGCAGACCTTTACAATCACATCAAATAAGATCTTACTGCTAACTACAGACCGCTAAAACTAAAAACCAACTTCTTACCTACCAGCTAATAACTACTCTATCTTTAGCTTCTTTGCTATCCTGCACCGACTTCTACTTCTGCTGAATTTCAGCTTCTTTTCTCACTGCACAGCACAGGAAGTGGTGCAGTTTTTTAAACAGGGGAAGAAGGGAAGCGATCAGGGGTGGGTTTGATGCTTATCAGTGGCTACGACACAGCTGTAGGGCTAGACTGCATGCCGGTTATGGAGGTCAAAATATGTTATAATTACCACAGCTAAGTCTGAGGGCAAAGGGAGCAGCTGGTGCCAAGACCCCCAGCTGGGAGCTCTAGTTCTATGGGCACAGTAGTCTGGCTGATGAAGCGTGTCTCAATGCCACTGGCTCACACTGAAGGGCAGCAGAGAGCGGAATCACTCTGAGTCATTCTCTGAGTGATCATGTGTCACGTTCTTCATTTCAGAACAAAAGAAACCAAAGTTCTTGTCAGATGTATTAGCAACCCTGCTTTTCTTCAGAAGTGAGAATAATAAAGTATGTGGAAATATTACAGCTGCCCAGCAACACAAAGAAGTCTACAGAAAAACTGCATGTTTACATTTTTTAATCTAAATAAGGAATTGACTACAAAGAAAACCTCTCAACAAGGAAACAACCAGCAATTTGTCATTCTCAACACCTGGCTTCAACTCAAGAAAATGTCCAACCGCTGTAACAAATGAAAACAAACAAAAACAAAAAAATCCTTAATTTGCAAATCCACACACCCTGAGAAACAATAATACCTTTTCAGATTGTTCTTACAGTAAAGTCATCAACATGAAGCAAGTCAGAAGATTCAGGTCAAGTCTCGGGTATCATTATGTACCAGCGCTGCTGACAGCCATCATATTTAAAACTGATAAATGAATTGCATTAAAAATGCACATAAGATCATAACTAATCCAGTGCCAGCATGGCCTACAGATTCACTCGCTCTTTCATTTTTCAGTGAGTACTTTGCTAAAGGAAGATGCTCGCTAAAAGCTTTCACCTTTCTTCTGCTGCTGTTTCTCTTCCAATCCAGTAAAACAGACTGAGTCCCTCACACAGGTGCAGGTAGACTGGTGTTATTATGCAGACTGCTGAGGAATTATTGTAATTACCACTTTGTTTTCTTCTCTTTCTGAGGGCCTGTGCTAACACTATCTCCTCCCTGTACCTTCACTTGTAGGCATTCTTCAGTTTTAGACTGGTCTGGTGAAGTCACTGTAGTCTGATGCATTTTTGGACTTGAGATGAATATACTGAGACTTCTGGGTCACAGGCAGGAGGAGAGGAGGAAACCCAAATTAGACAAATGAGAAAAGCCTTTCCACTAGCTAAACACTACAAAATGTGTAAAAATTCATATAGTGAAAAATTCATATAGTGCCTTTTATTGTATTGAGTTCTTTCACTCAAATTAAGAACCCACTGAAGACCCAGTGACGGAGGAGCAAATTTTTCTTCATAAATTTGCAGCCGAACACTTTGATGCTCTATATACAAGTGAAGACAGGCCCAGGATGGAACAATCATGGCTGTAAAGCCAAAAGCAAGCCCCCCCCCCCCCCCCCACCTCATCCCCCCCCCCCT
>VURO01050212.1:0-15548 GCA_015108175.1 Pelvicachromis taeniatus | reverse complement strand
CAGGGTGTAAAGTATAGATAGTTTGAATATGTCAAGATGTTGTAGTGTTAGTTTATTATAGCAGTATATTAGTGAGTAAGTTTTTGTGCATTGATTGGAAAACATAGACCGTTAGATTTTAGAATATTCCATTATTAAGTAGTATAGTATGTTACTAAGTTAGAATCTGTTTGATATGTTAACTAGGCATGTGAATTTATTATTGTGGCAGGAGAGTCTGATATGGTAGAAGGTTTAAAGTCATAACACTTGGTTCCAGACTTGACATGCTGACATTGAAGAAGTTAATATTCAGCAAGAAAATAATAAATTGGGTGGGAAAATAACACGTTGTTATCGCGTCTAGACTGGAGGGTAAGTCCAGGTGTCGGCCGTCAGCTCTGAAACTAAGTCCTTGGGAAGATGTCGTTGTTTTGGGAATGAACTGTAAGGAGGGATTTTGATGATATAATATTGTGCGGCCTGGGGAACTGCCCCTCAGACCTGCTCGGGACGTTGTTGTCTGTGCAGCTCTCTTTTCCGGAAAATAAATGGTTGATGAGAAGAATATTGTGTTATGTAGTTTATCCAGCCCAGACAATAAAGAATTGGGGACAACATAATACATTATTCATTATCTCTTACATTACAGAATTACAGAAGAAAAGTGTTCATTCAAACCCTGATGAAAAGAAAAGCAAGGGAAAAACAACCACAACGACGTACTGAATTTAAACTGCTCCTCATATTCTTCTTGTTTCTTGTCTTTCTGTTCCTGCAGTCGCTCAAAGAGGGAGCGTGGGTCATACTCCTCCTCTGGGACCTCTGGGAAGTACAAAGGACACATAAAAAGGGGTTACATACACAGTGGAACATCCTTTAGAGGGTTGGTGTATTTTTGGATGTGTGCTTTACGGATATGTGTTCTTACCCTCTGGATCGTCAGGTTTTCTGATTTTCTCCCATTCCTCCTGTCTCTTTTTCCTCCTCTCATCAAGCTCTGCTTCAGACACAAATTTCCTGCTGAGGTCGACACCTGCTCCTTCTGCTCCTGCCATTACAACTGCGCAACATAAAACACAGAAATGGTCTGATTCTTATATAGCGCTTTTCTACTCTGAGCACTCAAAAGTGTTTTGCTTTTTCCATGTAACATTCACACTCCAATGGATGGATTGGAGAGCAACTCGGGGTCAGTGTCTTGCTCGAGGATTTTGGCATGCAGACCGGAGCAGTCAGGGATAGAACCAAAACATGCTGTCCCATCTCAGCACTGGACACAGACCATTTACAAGTGACTGCTAGATCAATACCTGTGGGTTTTCCTCAAAGAACACAGAAGATTAGTTGATTCTTCACATAGCTAAGCAAAAAAATAAGTCTATTAAAATAAGCAAAACCCTTAAAAGTGCTGCTACCTTCTGCCTATTCCCAAATACTTACAAGTGTTAATTGTTTACAACAACCTGAGGCTACAGTCTGCTGAATACATGTGACACACTGTAAAACACAACAGCATCACTAGAACAGATTTCTGATGAAATGTGCATCTCTGCGTTAAAAAAAGAAAAAAGAAAATAACAACTACTACTCGTTCCAACTGTGCCCTTTAGGGGTCGCCACATCCGATCATCTGCCTCACTCTCGCCATATATGCAACCTCTTCTGTCACACTAACCCTCTACATGTTCTCTTTCACTAGATCCACAAATCTTCTCTGTGCCCTTCCTCTTTTCCTCCTGCCTGGCAGCTCTATCTTCAACATCTTTTGAATATTCGCACCATCCCTCCTCTGCACGTGAAAGCCATCCCAGTCTTGCTTGCATAACTAACTTAAGTCTCCAAACCGTTCAGCCTGATCGATCCCTCTGATATACTCATTTCTAATCCCGTCCTCCCTGGTCACACCCAGTAAAAATGTTAACATCTTCAACTCTGCCACATCCTCGGTGTTTTTGTTGTCATCGTCTCCAAACCACGTATCATAACAGGTCTCACGATAGTTTATTTGGCAATTCCCTGACAATTTTATTTATTGGCTTGCACACTTCCTGCAAAATATTTTGGTGACTTTAAAAATAAGATACAAAAGATGAAAAAGGCCATCACGTGACAGCTTTCATTAGTTGGCATTACAGCAGATGGTATTACAGCCCGTTATTGTTATCAGCTCGTCACATACAAAGCGATAACAAACGCAACAACTGGACAACTACAACACCACTGCACAATATTTTGACTAAGCTGTGCCGATCTGCGTGGTTTCTGGCTTTTATTTAGCCCTCCGATGAATATGAAGATTAAAGCTATTTTAAACTTTAACTAATGTGAAATAAAATGACAAGTGAGTCAAATGCCAGATCTGCTTAACTGACCGAAGCTTTTAGTTTATAATGGGCCCCGATGACTCACTCACCGTTACACAGAAAAGCGAGAACAACGCCGGCTGCTACACAAAGTTAGTCCTCTAAAGCTGTGGACACACAAAGATTAAGGAAACACTCACACACCTGACCTCTTGCCTATATAACAGAGCAGTAAACTCTGAACTCGCAGATGCCTTGTGCTTTGCAAACCCGCGGCTAACGTTAGCTTCGTTAGCGTTAAAAATAATCTTTAAGAGGAACATAACATCATGTCAAGTCTGAAAAGAAATAATTTCAGATGCACGACCAAGCAGTCTTTAGTTTAGGACTGTCTCGTGTCAAGATTAAAGACCTGTATGTGAATAAACCTTACCAAGATCCAGGCTTGTCGCTAGATTAGCGCTCCGGTTTAATGATCTTTGTGTCACGGTGAAGACGGCTCGTCGCGAAATTCGGCGTTCGAATTAAGTTCCGACCCGCTTTTTTGGCGTTAGACGCGGCTCTGTTTTCAATATAGGATCAGATAGATTAAGGAATCTCTGTTGATTGCTCTATTTAAATGTTTTTATTTAAAAAAAAAATATAGCAATACACAAAGCTTACAGTGTAGTAATACACCCTGTAAGTTTGCCTTCTCAAATTTACTGATGAACATAAATAAATCCATAAAAATAAGGTTGTAAGCAGTTATCTAACTGATCACAAGGTGGCGCCTAAAATCCATTAATGAGGTCCAAAGATAGCTCTGGAGGATTCAGCTACATTTTAAGGGTAGGCGGTAATTTATTTTAATGAATTCCGTCCCTCTGTAAACACTTTCTTGACTAGTTTAAAGTTATGGCTGATAGTTTCAAGTGTTGCTGGACACATGTAGGAAAAATGTAGTTTCATTTGTAATAAATGGCTCCCATTTTTGTCCAGAGGCATGTTATGCTTCAGAGTGCATGCTGCTATGACATGACTGTACATTACCATGAAGTAACCTCCAGTTTCACAGTCAGATCCAACCCGCTCTTGTGACATCTGCTTTCAAAGGGATGATAAGTGTAACACAACCTTTGCAACTTCATAAACAATGACTTCAAAAGTGGATGACATCACGGTGGCTTTGTGCAACTTTTACAAGCCACACACTGGCCTTATGTCATGCAAACACAATTTCTCAAGCATTTTCAAAAATCTGTTCTGGTTTAATAGTGCAGCCTCTCACAGCCTAACCTGCTGCAGTAAGTGTTTGTCCATCCCTGAGCCTGGTTCTAAAAGTCTGTCACTTTTAAAAGGAAGTTCTTCCTATCAACTGCTTGCTCAGAGGGGATCATGTGATTGTTGGAGTTTTATCTCTAATATTGTAGGGCCTTTACCTTAAGATTCCTAAGCTCCTGAAGGCAACTGATGTTGTGAATTGGTGCTATATGAATAAAAGTGAGTTTATTTGAAAATGTTAACTGCAATTATCTTTTGAGCTTTCAAAAAAAAAAGTTTAAAAAAGAAACCATTGCAATGGTTTTATTTAACTGAGGGTTGCATTATATCGACATTAAATCAGATATTATACATGAGTCCTCATTTAATGATTTAATTACAAGACAATAGTTTCCGTTGCAGTCCAATGAAAGCAATGGCCTCAGCCATAGTGTCTCTAAAATAACCGTTGTTTGTTCCAAACACATGCACGTAACTGAAACCCAAATGTTCTTGTGGGTTGATTAGTCAGTCTGATGTGCTGCTCTTACCAGTCAGCTGGGGAGTGAGCCTTTCAGGGCCTTTTAGTAATTATGCATGCTTCCACAACTGCAGCGAGGTTATTATTTATTTATATTATCAACATGTTGTCAGGTCCTGTGATAAAATGCTCTGCGCCGTGGAGATAAATTTGAGAAGCTCAGTTATATTTTAAAGGAACAGTTCACCACTTCTGGGTGATGCAAAGATTTGTATCAGGTTTGATGTTTTGACTGCAAAGATAAGGCAGCAGCTGGTAAACTTATTCAAGCAGAAAAGAAAAAAAAAGATTTTGTGCAGCTTCCTAGCCAAGACTTATAACTTGATTGTCATCTAATAGTTCATAACCACAGGCTAGTGAGTAAAAATATTTATAAATACTATTTTAGCTAATGTACTTAAAATAAGCATGCAATGAATATGTGTTTAACAGTGCATATAAAATGAAGCATATTTACTCTACTTTATAAGCAGCTTTGTGTGTTGGCAGGGACAGGCAAGCAAGCATATCCGATCTCCTGCTAGGACTGCATTTTTACATATAATTAAATGTCTTGTTATTATTTATTTACTTTTATGGATATTTTTGGTTGTTGTTGTCAGTTTTGAAAAGCTGTATGATAGAGAAAAAGTGATGAATACACACCTTTATTAATGACATTGGCACCAAGTAGGCTGGTAAATGAAAGAAGAACTGCATGTGTGTGCATGTGCCAATCACAGCTGTTCCCTGCAGCATGCAGCCTGGACACAGATATACAACAAAATTTAAATGCCACTACAGAAAGTCACTTCAGAGGGTGAAGAGCGTGCCCCTCAAAGCGGATCAAAATCTGAATTAGGGAAAGTAATAAAGAAGAAATCAAATGCAAAGAGTGCCGCGTGTCTGCAGCACAAAGCAATAGAATGCATTCAAACTGCACAAATCACAGTATAATTAATACATGAATGCAAAGAAAAACAATGCAATGCTGACATGAATCATCCAGCATCAACTCAGGTGTCCATAATAGCGAGCCTGTAGGCTACAGCGCGCATCTGCGCATCCATCCAGGTCACAAAGATGCACTGAAATCACCAATGCAATTGCATTTCATTTGGTGTCCAGTGTGCACGGTGAGTAACGAATATTACGAGAAAATGGTCAACCTGATAGACCACAGATATGCATTTTTCCCCCAACCAAAGTGGCAATACCTGTGTGTATGCAAAATGTCGCAGGAGATAAAGAGAGGACTTCCACAGCTGGAGTGAAAGACTTTATGTTATTTATTCTGCAATGTTTAATTTATAAAAATGAATGACAGATTTGTACAGATGTAAAAGTAGCGTTCTGTTTACATGACAGTCGATTTGGCTTCAGACCAGTATTGATATTAATATTTGTAGGCATAATAATTTGTGGGTTAAAAAAAAAAAATCCAGTAGTTCTAAATACAGTAAAAGGAGTTAAAGGAAAAAGGAGAATGTCTGACCACTGCAGTGAGGGCATGTGGTGGCCCTGTTATGCTGTGGTTTGGTTCCACTTGTGCTCTTATTGGGAAGGTTCACAGCAGATCAATACACAGCTGCAGGGAGTGATCACCAGTACCCTATGATGAAACATTTATATCTTGTTGAGCGTGGTTTGATGAGTATCCAAATGATGTGAATCACACGCTGTGGTCTTGATAATCACCTGAATCCAAGCCAACAAAATATTTTGAAGTCTCTCCACGGCCATCACCAGGTGAAAGAATATGAGTTGGATGATGAAGCCTGTTGTTTTCTTTTATTCATCCCCATCTGCATCTGTAAATAATTCTATTTTTTATCTTAAATACACCAATAACATAGATTTGAAGAGACAAAGAGATAACCTCACTGTTTCCCATCCACACCCAGGGTCGGTCAGTCACCGATCAGCCTGACTTTCATGGAACCCACAAAGAAAATACAAACACTCTCAGTGGGAGAACATGCAGACTCCAAACAGAACGGCCCCAGCTGACCAGACGGCGACAGTGCCAGTCTCTGATTTATAAATCCTACACCACCAGAGCTCGGTGCTGTGGCTACACCTGAAATAGATTCAGAAATGTTTACTTTCCCGATGTGGCTGGTCTCTGAGCACTTCAGCCTCTCTGTCGCCCTCTGTCTTTGGAGGCACACATGTTTCTAACCGAAAAAGGTTCTCTGCAGATGAAGAAGAGGATGGGTTGTCGTGGAAACTGAATCACAGGCTGGTAGCTACGGTGACAATTGCATACAGTCATTTGCTGCTGTGAACACAAAGTGCACACAGTAGCACAGGTGCAGACCTTAACTAATGCTTTGTGAAAAATCAGGAAGACTGGACAGTTTGCATATATGTAATGGCCAGCTGTGTGTCCACAGCTCAACCTTTGTGCACCTCGCACTCTGTGTTCTTCTGTCTCTGCTTCGCGACCCTATTTCACGTCTCCTGAGCTCCGTCCATCTCCTGTTCTTGTTTTAGTCTCTTTATCTGTGTCACCCTCTCTCCCTCGCTCTGCCTCTCTGCCTGAGTGCTTTTCTTAGCCCATCAGAATTGTGTCACTTTCTCCAGCACAGTAATGCAGAGATGTGATGGCTGCCCCTAAAGGGAGCACAGAACCTGTTGAATATTCTGCCTTTCTACCCGCACCTGAGCGCTGCTCTTTGCTCCCTCTCTAGGGCTCCATTATGGATTATTCACCTTAAATTTGCACTTTTGCCATTGCAGCTAACATTCTCAGAAAGTGTTCCTGAAAGCTTGAGCTACCTGGAAAAGGAAAACCTGTAATTACACTTTCTTCATATTGTACCCACTGGAGGAGCAGTATAGTTTTCTCCACCCTGGTAAACCGAAAGGCTGAAAATTAAGCAGAAAAAGTGAAAAAGTCAAAAACTGAAGTTCACCTGATGGCAATTTTAGAGAATGAAAACATAGGTATTTTGAGTTAATGTTCATAAGGACTGTTTCAGGGTGAATCTTTCTTATAACTCACTTATTTGGATAAGTGTGTTGGCGCGGCCCCTATACCCTTCAGTTGTCTTCTGGGACTCATTTTGTGGTGTTTTTACCTTTTAGAGCATTTATAATGGAGGTATTTAATAAATAATATGGCCCTCTGTGAAGTAAAAATTGTCCAGGAAGTCTAGTATTTTGTTAAATGTTGCTGCTTAACAATAATTAGCTCTCAGTGTATGCGTGGAAATGTTGGAAACAAAGAAAATGCCGTTGCATTTCATCAGTAGACCTCACCATTCAGGATGTTTCAGTTAAAGGGTCAGATAAAAGTAATTAAAAAAAGGAAGTAGTGTAGGCTTCCTTCCACTCTCAGGTGCTCGGATGGGCAAGACAATATGTAAGCTTGTACAAGAAACAATAAGAACAGGTAGACTACAGATGGTGGTCATCTGAGTTATATGTTCTTATCCCTCCTAGTTCAGGAGCATAATCCAGCAGCTCTGGCTCCCATTTAGCTGTCGTGAGTGTATACATCACTCAAGCCTAACAATAAGTCATTGTACACGTTTGTTTTGTGTTTAAGCCCTGTACTCATTCGAGTAGATGAGGCTTGAGGTGAGGAGGACGAGGGTTCATTTGTGTTTTCGCTTCTTTGTTGAAGGTTTTAAAAGCGATCCTTCGCGTCTCAAGTCAGTAAGTAAAGACAAAAGTTCAAATTGCCTCCACGGCACACGAACACACAAGTTCTCTACTCATTCATCTTTGTCCTACCACGTAGTAAGTGGTTGGTCTCTACCCACACACATTAAATATGATTTGGCAGAATGGCAATATCCATCTCAGCCACTGTATTCAGTACAGTGGGATAACATGGTAGCTTCCACAAACTGGCACCCGCTCCTATCTATTTATAATTCATAAATGTTACGTTTTTTTGAGAAAATCAGTTTGTTGGAAGATGTAATTAAGGTACTTCAAGTTAACAAGCGATGGTTAAGAAGATTCATCCCAAAATGAGGATCTAGAACTAAACAAGAGAAATCTTTTTCACTACACACATTCTGTTATTTTTCCAACAATACAGTTTAGTGACAGTTATGACAGCGTTGAGATGTTTTTGTTACCACTCTGAAAAGGAAACTAGCCACAGTTGTCCAAGACTTGTGCAGTTTTCCAAGAATCTTAGCAGGTTGCTTCTTCCGAGTAGCTTGTTGCGCGAGTCTTTTGTGGATTCAAGCAGGCTCTGTAGCTTCAGTTTCTTCCTTGAAATCCAGGACTGACTACAGGAAGTTGAAATCAGTTCTCTGTGGGGCTCATACCATCTGTTGTCGGACTTCTTGTTATTTTGTCACTGCAGGTGGCTTTATATGAAAGGGCCTGTTAACTGTCTGCACAGTACTGTGGCTCACAACCACACTGACATGGGTGTTGAAATTAATGCGCAAAATTGAACTAGATCAAAATTAATTTGGTTAATTGGATTGTGGGACGTGTATTCAGTTCTCATTAAGACGTTGGCACGAGAACTGTACATCTGGAGCTGAGCTCAGCCAGCTGACTCGAGATTGAAAAACAGGGCGACAGTCAAGGTGTGAAGATAACATTTAAATTCCCTCACTGTGTTAATAATCAAAACATTCAAAAAAGTTTCAATTCTCTTTAATAGATTACAGTTTTGCTGCTCAAATAAGAGCTTGAGTCAAAACGCCGTGTGGAAATCATGTGACGATGGTCAGAAACAAGCGTTTCAGTCCATCCGAGCTCAGTTCATTGATATCATTAAGGATGCCACGGGTGTCTCAGTTCAGTGTGGTGCAGTTGTAAAGAGCGTTGCTATGACAACGTGAAACATAACTAAAATACAAAAGGAAAATTTCAATAGGCGATTTGCATTTTGAGGCAAACTACACACACACACCTAGGAGCAACATTTTTTTTTTTTTTTAATCTGGCAATCATTACATACAGTGTGTCCAAGGTAGTTTGTGTCAAAGGCAGAGGTGTTAAACCACAGAGCTATAAAATCCACAGACTGTCTCTCTGTAGTATTTCGCGTTTCTCAGCTGCCAAATTGAGTCTCCTTAGTCTGTTTAATAGCAGCAGGCTGTAATTCATTATCTCTTGAGTCTAAGCAAAACCAATGGGAAAAGTCAGAGGTGAGTCATGTGGAGTTAAAGACAGGGCTGGTATAAGTGTCTACCACCCACATCTCTGTGTCTGTGCAATTTTCTCTTACGTATAGGGGCAGGTGTAGAAGCTTGGGGTGAGTGGGACATCTGTTTGTATTTACTTGTTTCTATGTGGTCGCTTTAAAGGTTGCATTTCTTCTTCTGTAGTAATTTTGTATTCCTTTATGGTCACTGTGCATCACTGCTGTTTAGCGTCTTATTGTGGTCCTTTTGCATTGTGTTATAGCTGTTTCTATGTTGAATAACTTCAGATCATTTTGTATCTCTTTGTGGGTGTTTGTTTTTAGTTTTTTCACATCATTCTGTGGTTATTTTGAGAATATTCATAGTCTTATATTTTTTTTAAGCAAAATGTAAAATGTATAAAAACAAAATGCCATCCAACTTTCCTCTTAGCCAGTCATGTGAGCTTATCTCTGCTGTTATGGGGCAAGAAGCAGGGTACACCCTTGACAAGTTGCCAAACTGCTGCAGGGCTAACACACAGAGACAGACAATCATCACATTCATGATCAATTTAGAATCACTAATTAATCTAACTTTATTTATGTCTGGACTGTGGAAGAAAGTAGGAGAGGATTCAGCTGGATTTGAACCCATGACCTTTGTGCTGTGAGCTAAATGTGCTAATCACTGTACCACTGCAAACTATCGCCGCTGGTGCCCCACAATTTGCTGTGATTTGCACATTAAAGTTGGAAAACACAAGGTCAAAATTACGAAATGTTATTACAACACTGGAAACAATTCTGCAAAACACCCGATCGAACATTTCATATCGAATTTGGTTAACTGACAAAAGTCAGCAACATGGGTATAAAAAGAGCAACTCAGAGAGGCAGGGGTATCAGTGTGGAGGGTTCACTGCTCTGTTAAAACCACAGGTCATATTTGCATTTGGAATTTTCTATATATACCGTATATCTTCCAATTGTAGCCCCGGCGTTTATTAAAAAAATTAGTCGGCCGGCCCAGCGCTTAAAAGAGACCGGCGGTTGTTGGAGCTCTTATTCCCTTCTCAGATGGAATGGTGATGGGTAAATGGAGTTCATTTGGCAGTAAAATACGGTATGGTACCGTATTTACGGCCACAAAATGTAGGCAACAACAGCGGATGAACATTTCAGGATTTAACAAAATTATCAGTGGAGACAAAAGGGCAAAATGACCGGCGCTTAAAGGAGACCGGCTACTATTGGAGGCCGGCGTCTATTTGTCGCGACATGTTCTCAAACCCGGCGTTTATTAGAAACGGGCATCAATAAGAGACAGGCCACTACTAGCAGATATACGGTAAGTGAGAAGGACCCAGACAAATGCTGTGATCTCTGGGTCCTTAGATGGTAGCGCATTAAAAAGTTTCAGTTGTGTTCGCTGAACTAAAGAGACTTATAAGTGCATAACCTAGACTAGTGCACAGTTCTTGGGTAACTTTCAATCTTTGAAGACATCATTAGTTCTGTACCAAGTGTTATAGCAACATGTGCTGCTGTCAATGCCACGCTATGTTCTCCACATTAACAGAGCGTGGCTCCGTACTATAGTTCAGAGCTGTCATTCAATGAAAAATATTTAGTGGACAATAAAACAAAGAAAGTGCAACTGAAATCATATATCAACCAGGAACAGGATTACACTTGGTTTCACAGTCATAGCATCACACTGCTAGTCTCATAAGTACTCAACGAGTGTTGTGCAATAAGCATTGCACAGAGGCCAAGTGACTTTTCCTTCAGTTTATTATCCTGAGTGTGGACATAGACACAACTTTATAAAAATTAAAAGCAACACATTTAGTACAAAGATGCACAGCAATACACGTCTCAGTTTAATTACACGATTCAGCACTGCATAAAAAGTACATTAAAAACATGGCATAAACATTGGCTTCTTATAACATAAACAGTGTCATAGAAATATACATTCGATATATGCATATCAGAAACTTCTCTGCTCTCTCTGCGCTCTCCGGTTGTTAAGGCTGTGACAGCTGCAGCCTCTGTCTTTATCGCGTAATACTTTCTTTGCTTGCAACGGAATCTCGTGAAATATTTACAAAATCTGATAAATACATAACTTGAGGGGGAAAAAAACCATCATGCGTTTGTGATCATCAGTTTGTAAACAGTGAGTAGATACTGGCAACATGCAGGATGAACTTAAGTCATAAGGAAAATACACAGATTTAGCAAAAGATAGTAAAATGGCCTACTGAAGCCACTCAGTATCCAACATCTGACTTGTGGTAGCGCTACAGCTGCCAGTATGCCTCATTCTTCTCTGGTGATGTCCTCTTTACTTCCCCAAGCATTAAATCTGCCTCCCAGGTAACTGATGATCAAAACTTTTAAACCGAACCCTTCCCCCTGGTGGGTTAAATAAATGGTGCTCTGTTGAGACTCAGTGTTCAGAGTCCATCACACATGAGCACAAAAGCAAACAGCTTTCATCTGATATGCTACCTCAAAAGGTACAAGAACTAAAGAGAAAGCAACCACTGATACAGTTCAGCTTAAAGAGGACTTCACACAAAGGAGTTGTATGTATCACATGGTATCAATCACAAGACACATACACATGCAAAAAGCAAAAGAAAAAAACTAAACAAATACATCCTGATAAGTTCATTTATTTTCCCTCTAAACAGGCCGGTGTTTCGCCTGCATTTTATCTGGACATTTTGGACATGCAAGGTACTCTACACATTATCATCACTGATCTGTGTGCTGGAACGACTGAAGATAGAAAGAGTATCACTTGAGATGGGTTCACACTGAAAACTGACCAAACATTCTTTAATCAGTGAAAACTTAGAGATGTCTTCAACATTTGATTTTTTTTTTTTTCCACAACTAATTTTGTCTACTGCTGACATATACTGTACAGTTTCGTTCTGTTTTGTTTGCCGTTAACAAAAAGGAGGGGTTTCGTCTTGTAACTCATGTGGGCTCTCGTCTTCGGGGCGTCTCACTCTGGTGCTGGGTTAATGGGCGGTAGATTCCGCTGTTTAAAGTACTGGGTGACCTGCTGAGGCAACTCAGCCAGCACTGACTTAGCCAGGGTTTCCTTGGGTGCCTGAGGGGAAGAGAAAAAAACAACACATTGGGTTTTAGATTGAATAAAGTGAAAATTTAAAATGAGACATTTTCACTCATTTACAGAAAGCCTTTTTAATACACTCACCGTGGAAGAGTGTGTGGAGTGTGTTCGAAACAGTCGGCTCGTGCATTAGTCATTTACCCTGTCAATTACCCAGTACAATATGTGTACACCGTCCAAATGAGCGAAGACAGAATATAGCAATTCAATTTTTTCAATTTTCAATTCAATTCAATTCAGTTTTATTTATATAGCGCCAAATCACAACAACAGTCGCCTCAAGGCGCTTTACATTGTAAGGTAGACCCTACAATAATACATACAGTGAAAAACCCAACAATCATATGACCCCCTATGAGCAAGCACTTTGGCGACAGTGGGAAAGAAAAACTCCTTTTTAACAGGAAGAAACCTCTGGCAGAACCAGGCAGTGCATAGTTCTTAAATGGACCACAATGCACGATAACTACTCTTACTTTTTTTGAGGTACTGCAGACAAGTTACCACTAAGCATGTTAACTTGTCCATCATTTTGGACGTGTGACAATCATGATGGTGATGTAGGATCAAGTGAATCATGCCCCAATCACAAAGGCTTAGAGACCAGTCTATGACCATCTGACGACCATTGGTCGTGAGGGGATAAATGAATATTCCCTGAGCGACAGCAAGCATTCGCTAGAGGCTGATGGCAAAAATGAGCAATAACAATTTGAAAAATAAAAGTGAACTAAACTGAATTCAACGTGTCCATGATGTCATGTGATAAACCTCTTTCACCTCACTTATAAATGTTTAATTCTTTTCCCTATTTCCTGTCATTTCTAAACACGTGCAATGACGGATGTTCATAAGTAACAAGGTTGCTAAGCAATATCTATATACCAAAGGCTGGACAGCAGCTCTAAACACTCCATTTCATAGATTTTTCTACTGTTGGAACAGTTTGATGTCAGAGAGCATATCCTTAATATGGCCATCTCAGCCAAACCTCTGAGGTGCAGCTAATCAAACTGGGAAACAACACTACCTTAGTAGAGCCATCGTATTTAGCTGGAACCGAGCATCAAGTCTGTTAACTTTCAAAGTAAACAATCACCACTATACAACCCTAATGACAATAATTAGTACAAAAAAATTCTACCCTCCAAGCACAGCTTATCAATCAGGTCACCCTAACATTTCCTCTCTGTCTTAGGCTTCATTTCTCTCTCTACTGCTCTGTTCAGTCAGTTGCTGTCTCTTAACCTCCCACCAACAATCTGGAATGAAGCCAGTAAACAGTGTCTGTTCCTCCCACTACAGAGGAAATCAACTCGCCCACCATCAGCCCACACACACACACACACACACACACACACACACACACACACACACACACACACACACACACACACACACACACACACACACACACACACACACACAAAGAAATATACACATAAAAAGACGATGACAAAGCCCCAAATGCTCTAAATGAGCCCTCCTATGCGCAGCCTGGAAATGTGCACACACTAATTACCCCGCATGCTGACCTGCAGCAAACATGTATGAAGCCTCATTAAAATGAACACATTTCAGCAGGCCCTTGTGTTATGTGAAATCGACGACGTTATGAGAAGAAACAGAATTTTTTTCTGTGCAAAAAGAAAAAACTTCGGGTTACACGTATTCTAAATGTTCGAGTTTGAGCAGCTCAGAAGAAACAAAGACGCATTATTTTTCTGCAGTGCTCATATTTGCTTTGTTACTGTGACAATCATATAATGTCTTGGGGGCAGCATCAGCCAATTTGGAGACTAAAGAGATATCAGAGCAGGAGTATGTACATATTTGTACATACGCCTACGGAAAGCAATACTTACGTTGCGAAAATCCCTGAAAGGGACAAACTGCACAATATCCCGAACAGCCTCCTCTCCTGTGCTGGACCTCAAAACGCTGGCGTCCCCATCCAGGAACTCCATGGCGGCAAAGTCGGCATTGCCCACGCCAATGATGATGATGGACATGGGTAGCTTAGATGCCTGCACGATAGCGTCACGCGTCTCATCCATATCGCTGATGACACCGTCTGTTATAATGAGGAGTGTAAAGTACTGCTGCAGAGGGGAAGAGGGATGGTGAGAGACAAAATGAGAAGAATTAGCAAAAAATGTAAAGTTATTTTTAGTTGAAGATGAATCTACAGCTACAAAAGAGACTTGAAACACAAACTCCATAATGATCATTATGCTGTGAATAATGGTAAACAAAGTCACATATTGTGGATGAAGAGGAAAGAGAGTGCTCGAAAAACAAAACAAAATAGATATTCTTACAAGCGATGGTGAAGAAGAGTCAAATACAACCCAGAAATAAAGCCTTTCTGCATTTCGTCAAGCTGAACTCCATCTGAACTCCATTTGTGCCAAATATTACCACAAAATAAGCGAAGTGAAAAACAAATGGCTAAATTAATTTATTGTCACTTAGTTTCGGCATTAAAATAAATTCAGATCAATTTAAGATTATTTCTATAGCATCACAAAAGATAAGATAAAGACCACAGTATTATTGAGACCCCAACAATCAAAAGATCAAACACCTGGAAAGAAAAAACTCCCTTTTAACAGGAAGAAGCCTCTGGCAGAACCGGAGGTTCAGGGAGGGGCAGCCATCTACAGTGCAGGAAGTAAGAAAAAACAAAAGAAAAAAGAAAAATAATTTTTGCCTCTGTTTTTTTCCAGAAGGTCACGGATGGAGAGACAACAACAAAAAAAAAGGTGAACAATGAATTACCGTAATTTCCGGACTATAAGCCGTTACTTTTTGCACAAGCTTTGAACCCTGCGGCTTATTGTCCGGTGCGGCTTTTCTAAGGATTTTTCATGATTTTTGTGACATCGTAAGAGGATTTGTTTTGGTTTGTTCCACTGTTGTACGGCACCAATTTGCCTTTCGAAAAGGCATGTGATCAGACACACAGTCATGGGGGAAAAGAGTGACATGTTGGTCACATGTCTGTCCGCCAGCCAAAGTAGTGCCGTATGAATTTGCGCGAAAAAGAGACTAGATTAGCAAGCTGGCTCTCGCTGGCCCTTGAAAATCCGGGGAAGAAGGTATAAGTCTCACGTCAGACTGTACCCATATCTGCAGCAGGTCTCCAAGGTGAACAGCCTCTGGCATGTTAGAACAAGGCAGCTAAGGGAAGTCAGCAAGTCAGATCCATAACTTCGGGATAAGGATTGGCTCTAAGGACTG
>VURO01050211.1:34519-53394 GCA_015108175.1 Pelvicachromis taeniatus | reverse complement strand
ACCATTTAAGCTGGATGCGCGGTGACCGTCAAAGTGGGATTATTACACTGAACTGGAACTGTCGGCTAGCAAACCTGCTGACTGTGATTTTCTGGTCTTTTACTTCCTCTCCTGGAGAGTCGGGCGGAGAGAAGTTTCGGGGAGCACCACTCGTGCACTGGGCTACCACAGACAAGGAGACGCTCGGGAGCAAAGGAGGAGCACAATTGGGAACTGCATTATTTGTGAACTGTTGGAATACGTTTTGGAGCACTGTAAGTCTTTTCACCTCAGTCTAAAAACCGCACCTGGGTCCTCTTTCCCTCTCACTTCCGTGACAATTCTGTCTGAGAAAAGAATAAGAGCCGGTCTCCATCAACCGCCGATCTCTTTTAAAGGCCGGGCCGGCTGGACAATTTTTTTAATAAGCGCCCGGGCTACTAAAGAAAGATATACAGTTATAACATATTCTGTGTTTAGCCACGTGAATCCTCCAAGAGGACATCAAAATGTATACTGGGAGTCTAATTTCAATGCCTTAAATGCTCTCCAAAATGTGGAAAAACATTTTAAAATACAAGTTTTCAGTATCACTTTCTGGAATCAATATGCCACCACTATGAAAACAAAAATGACTGCCGTTACCTAAAATTCATGCACTCACGTTTTCTCCATTAATCACTTAATCGTTTGGTATTTAAAATGTAAAAGAGGAAACAAAGACCTTCATGTAAGCCAGAGAGAAGCAGCAAAACGTGATATGTTTTGATGAATCAACAAAAATACAGATTAACAAACCTAAGTAAAAATAGCAATTCAATACAGCTGGCAATAATCATGTGTGCTTTACATGTGTTACTTTATATCTAATCAGTGCCTACTGATATGTACCCTCAATCAAAAAAAAAAAATCTTCCCAGTCATCTTTCTGTAAAAACTTGTCTAAATACTGCTGTGTGCAGGGCGGAGGCTCTGTCAATAACACCAGCGAGTGCCTGTAGGCTGTGGACCAACTCTCTCTTGTTTGACTTTGCGCTATGGAGGGAGGCTTATCTGTAAGCCTTGCCATATTGCAGCATCACATTTCCCCCAAGATCTCATAAACAGCTTGTCGTTCTCCTACTTGTGAAATCGACGGCATATTGTCTAGACCGGGCTGAATGCACAGACAAATAACAAGGCCTAAAAACACTGTGTACTGCAGTTAATGAGATTAAACTCGCTGCCAGGGAAGTTTTCCCCCATTAATTGCCTCTGGATTACACAAGGAGAACAACTGCACCACATCATCTGAGAGTCACGAATGCAACTTTCCATGAGATTGATCTGCGGTTCTAACAATAGGAATATATGTCATTTTAAAGTGACGGTTGGCGTCTTTGACCATGAGCTATATATTAAACAGATGCTGTGATTTGAAATGCAAGAGCCACGGACAATTTTAAACAAGGGGAAGTATGCAAATGCTCTCATGTCGACACACATGGAAACCACAATGATTGGCAGGACCAATGGCCCGCTTGGCCCCTCCTGTAGCATCATGGGAAAGCTGTGGCTGTCAGGCCTAAGAGGCTGTCTAAGTTTGCCTCAGGCGTGATCCTTTTAATTTATGTTGGTAAAGAATCGCAAAGTGCCGCCATCTCTCCAGAGATGCCCAGGCAAGTTAATTGCATTCTTTCACTTGTTACTGATTAAGAGACACACTCTCTCTCTCACACACACACACTCATGCACATGTACACCTTTTTATTTTGGGGTGACACTTTTTGCTTTGTTCAGTTACAAAGTGTCTTCCCTGAGAAGTTCACAGGACCAAAGAGACGTTCGAGTTGGAGAATGGATTCAGCTAGACTGAAGAGAAACGTTCACACACACACACACACACATGCACACACAAACAAGAGTTCACACATGCCGTCACATAGATGCACATGTATCTTGACAGGCAGAATAACAGGCTGATTGAGCAATGAGAAAATAACTGACACAGAAATCCTCCTGCCTACATCTTCTTCTTCACATCTCGCTCTACGCCCCCGTGCCGTTCTCTCCGAGGTTCTTCCTGATGTTCATTTTGGGTGACTGAGATGTGACCTCACACATCGGATGTGACACCAATGGAGGATGATGAAAAAAGCGAACAAAAAATATTCAAGATTGGTGCTCTGTAAAGGAACCATTGTTAGATTTCTGTTCCTCCCACAGCCCCCCGCACATCACGGCGTAGCGTATATAGAACGCAGACTTCCATCAGTCTCAGGATGCCTGTTTCTGAAATGAAAATAGAATAAAAGCCAAGTTGTTTTTGTCTTTTCTATTGTACTTGTTTGAACAAAGCACCCCTGCTGGAAACACAATGGAAAAATATTTGAGCACTTGAATACAAGCTTTTCTGTCTGGAAACAGACTATAACAACCCCTGACTGTTAAAGGTTTAATGTTGTTGTGTTAAATTATCTGGTGATTTGAGCAGTAGAAACACAGATATATACCAGCGTGAAACTGCTCAAAGAAAACGTGATAGAAATACTTTTTAAACATTTATTTTCTTACACAGTTATAATCTCATTCTGGTTATATTTTGTGTGTGATTGTGTGCGTGTGGGTGGGAATGTTAAATTCAGCCGAATAAAGCACTAACATTGTGTCTGTAAGTAGCTTTTTCCTCAAATGTTGGATCATCGCTGGCTGCATTCAGATACCGTATGTCTTCTAATAGTAGCCCTGGCGTTTATTCAAAAAATTAGAGATGGGTGTTTACTAGAGATCGGCGTTTACAGACCGACGCTTAAAGGAGACGTCTATTTGTTGTGACATGTTTTCAAACCTGGCGTTTATTAGAAACGGGCGTCTGGATGGGACCTGGATCTCCTCCATGCCTGCTTCATGCCCTGAGGGACGGGGCTATGGCCCCTCACACATGCTAACAGATCGTTACATGGAGAACCTAAGCCCATTCATCCACACAGGTGTGCACACAGCTTTCCTGGCTGCTTTCTTGGCTGTAGGTCCGGGAGCACGCTATTCACTATACGTTCTGAGTACTGCGCAATAACATTCAAAGCTTAGTATTTAATGTTAATCTAAATTATTGCTGTGGTCCCCATATTGTGTTGCTCTGTGTGGCCTTTGCCTTTTTTCTTCCTCTCTGTGTATGTCTCAACACGTGATCCAGCGGATTTTGTTATTTATTTATTTTTATTTATTAATTTTTTTCTATTCTTATATGTCCTGTTCCTCATCCTCTCTGTCCCCTATCCCCTCATCCCCTCTGTCTTTTTGCTCTGTCTCTCCTTTCCCCTTCCCTTAATAATGTCTGTCCCATTAACAACAACAAAAAAATAAAGTGAATAAATAAAAACCAATCAAATGGATCAATACAGCAAGACCATGATGGTCCATTTGGTAAAATAAATCGGTTGGGCATCTTTCACGGCCTTCAGATAATAATTCTGATCACGAATGATCCAAAACCGGACAGATTAAAAAAAATTTTTTTAAAAAGAAAGAAAAAGAAACAAGAGACAGGCCACTACTAGTAAATATACAGTATTCCAAGAATCTAAGTTCAAATAAGGTCAGGCTCAACAATAAATTGAGCTCAACAACATCCAAGGCTTTATCAGTCTCATAACAGTAGATGGGAACAGTGAGCACATACAAACAAAAGTGAATGTAACATCTGAAGCTTAAAGAAGTAATCAAAAACTAATTACAAGCCTTGTCAGTGGGACTCCATTAGCACCACAGTCCAGCAAAGAAGTATTCTCTTGTATTTTCATATGTGGAGAAAGAAGTGATGACTATTTAACACTACAATAGTGTTCCCCATTTGCACTGAACTTACCCTGTTTTTAATCCTGTTGCCATTTTCATCTTCAGCTCACTGACACTGTCGGGGCCGTTACTCAAGGAAAGTAATTTGTTCATGTTTCCCATTACTTTTCTTAAAAGTAACGCAGTATGTTACTTAATTACTCACTGGAGAAAGTAATTTGCTACGCTACACATCGCATTACTTCATTGTTACTTTGTAAAATGACCCCAAACACACTGTCTCACAATTACTATTGAACAATGGTAATTGTCTTTTTGAAAGTGAGAGCTACTTCTTGGGTACTGATTAATGTGAAGGGCTACCAGTTTGACACACACTTCTGAAATAAAAAAATTCCTCAATTTAACTTTAATTATATGTTATCATTAATAATTAATGATATTTGTCTATGTAAAGACACTGATTATGGCAACTGTTTCCGTGGAGACCAGCTAGTGCTCATCTAATATTTAATAATAAAATTTTTTTTTATATATTATCTCTAACAAATTGACACCAATGCAACTGTGATTTAAAAAAATAGCAACAAAAAATAAAAATAGATGCAGCTTACTGGTAAGTTGTTATAGTGGGCTATTTTTAGAACAGGCCCGCGGGCTACTCATACGGTCCTTGCGGGCAACCTGGTGCAAGGCAACATGTTGGTGACCCCTGTTTTACGACTATTTATTTACTTATCCCCATTAAGTCGCCCCATTAGAAATAAAAGTATTTCCTGGAAGGTACCTCAATTTTAGACAATGAACTAAAAATAAACTAAATTATTCTGATGCATTTCTAATTCATGATTTATCTGAACAGGCTCTTTAGTTGAACTTCATATTATTGACCAAACTCACATAACAACTAGGCCTCCACATGACTAACCAGCATAAGAAACACATGCACATAGCTAATTTTGGGTTGTTTGTCAACTACACAGGCTCTTTACAAAAAAAGATAACACTGTCTTAAAAAATAGGCTAAACTCATTTTCAGGTAACCTGTATGTTTTATGTGAAAGTTTAACTAGCTCTTGCATAATCATCCTCATCTGTAGGTGTTAGCATTTAAGCACTGAGTTGTTGCACTTGCTATCATAGCCATTCCTTAGCAACCTCAACACAGGAAGTTAGATTAGATACAGGTTGTTATTTTATACTAATGTAGAACAAAGACAATGAAAAAACCTGATAGTTTTTGTTTTTGTACCTGACCTAGTTGGATTCTTTAATTACTTGATTGTACGCAGGGGTTAGTGAAAGAAAAACATTATTGGTTCTGCAAAGCAGTATACCAAACAGACTGCGAATGACATGGCACTCTCACCTCCAGGTTAATAGGGGTCTATAATTGTCTGGTATCAATCCACACTTTGGTGTATTGATAGAGTAAAAACCGCTGTGGGAGCTGTACATGTGACAGGAAGTAATTAAGTTTCCATTATGCAGAGCTGATCATTTCTGCATGCCATTAGTGCACTCTAAAGATTTTCCTCTTGTCCACTTCAAAACACAAGGTCACAGTTAATGTAAATAGCTATGCAGTGACCTTCCCGTCACCACGGCGTTTCCCTTCTGTGGGAACATCAGCATTAATGATGAATCATTATGGAGTCTGGCATTTTTGTGTCATTATCTGACAGACTGCAGCTTCTCCATCAACCCCAAAGACACCTACATCTGAATCCTATTATACCCCTCCTTCTTAGCTGTGGTAATGTGAGGAGGATCACCAAGCATTTAACACGTTACACCTGTGATAAGCTGCACTTATGTTAGACAGCTGAGTAAAGCATTGCACTGTGAATACTAAATTTGATGTATTTCAGCACACCCACACATGGACACACAGGCAACACGGAAATAGTGTTTTTATTACCATATGCACCCACACACAGACAGAAATCACACAAGTTTCTTTTGTGATAACAATGTTGTGACTAGGAATGACTTTCCCTCAAAAAGGTTTTCTTCAATTCACTGACCCTCTCCTCTCCCTCATTCCCCAAGCGCAGTCATGAAATATGTATTCACGTTCATTATGTTTGGACCCAGAATCAACACCCTGAACCTGAACCAAAGCACTATCCTCCTTGGCCAGTGCTTCTCCTAGACCAGGGGTCTCCAACTCCAGGCCTCGAGGACCGGCGTCTTGCAGGTTTGAGTTCATTAGCAGGCCTCTGGAGAACTTCAAGACATGTTGAGGAGGTCGTTTAACCATTTAAATCAGCTGTGGTGGATCAAGGACACATCTAAAACCTGCAGGACACCGGCCCTCGAGGCCTGGAGTTGGAGATCCCTGTTCTAGACCATAGCCTGTTCAGCACTCACAATAGATTTCTGATCAGTTTCTGTGTTGAAGCTAAAAATGAGTCAAAAGTAATTACCATGAGTAAATCTGTCACAAGCTCAGAACTTTTGCCTCTTTTAATTCTTAGAGAAAGAATCGGACATGGGAAACTTAAGTACAGTAAACATCTAGCTTTTACTGTTAATAGTCTCTTTCTGAATTGGGATCTTTTTCTGCATACTTTTCATATAGTATAACAAAGATGTTATAAATGTATTTTAAGCTTCTTTGTTGAATGGTTGCATCATCCAATTTGGCTGTGTGTCTGCGCAGGCTTGAGAGCCAGCTGAGCCTTGTGAGGACTGGAAGCAGGAAATGAGAATGATGGAAAGATTCAGCCCTGGGGCTCCTGTACAGGATCTGGAAACCAAAAAGAAGACAGTGTATCTAAACAGAAAAAAATACGACCTAGTCTGAAACATCATGTCATCTCCATGTGACGTAAAAGAGGGAACTTTCAACCAATCTCCAAATTAATGTGATTCAGGATGAACTTCCCTTGCTTTCTATTGTTAATGTCTAAAAATAAGTATCACCCACCCAAGTCCATCATTTACAAACACAGTTATGAGACAGAATTTCACAAATGCACTTGCTTAAGTGAAAAGCAGAGTGACTATGAAACCTCATTAATGATGGTTCTCAGGAGATTTTATTTGTTTTTCCGAGCCGATGGCGGTAGCTACTGAGACAGGAATCATAATTCCAGACATGCCACAGAAATACATGTACTTGAACCAGTTGGCCATGTGTCCACACGGCATCTCTTTAGAGACTAGAATAAAATGAACGGCTAATATTTAGAGCACTTCACGGTGACTTTCACTTCAAATGGCCTACTCCCGCCGCTAAAACGGAAATGATGTCAGATTGTGAGGCGTCAGTGGATTGCAGTGTGCCACCTCTTATCATAAGGAAAGACACACAATTAAAAGGAAAACTGGTGCCATCATGCTCCTCTGTGATGCACAAAGTGCTTTAAACCCGCATCTTCAGAGAGCAGATTGCACTGTTTGAAGTGTTCTTCAAGGATTTGCATTTTGTCCAATGGGCACTGCAGTCAAAGATGATGAATGAAAGGAAAAGTCAAGAAAGACACTGTAAACGATGCACCAAATTCTTGTGTCATGTTCTTTCACCTAAAATGTTGAGCCACAAATGTACACAACACCTACAGCTCAAATTAAAAGTGACAGAAACTGTGATCTTGGTGCATGGTCAGTGTATGTACCCTCTGACGTCGCTTTTTAGCAGTTCAGGCTGTTTGTGATCACAGTTAAGCCAAAAGTGTATACACAGTAATAATATATGCTTCCACTAAGTCATTTTGGCTGGGAGCCCCAGTCTGTTAAGTGGTGTGCAAATAGAGAAAGTAAATTACCATAATACCACATTTCAGGCTGTGGTAAAAGGCATCAATGACAGGGAAACGGACAGCAAAAATGAAAATGTAAATGTGCTGAGCCAACAGCTGCTCCCAAACACTATTCACATTAAACTGTGTGGAAGGTCTCAAGGATATGACCTCAGGAAGGCCTTTATGGTCACTGCATGATTTAGCCGCACGGCTGCACCAAGACGCAAATGGCACTTAATGTGTAACTTCAAGGAATTTTGATTGAACTGAAGCTTGATTTCATCTTTTGATTCAAATTATTTTTATTTGTATAATCAATTCATGAAACATTAGATTTTAAGGTACAGACCTTACAATAGCCTGTCAAAGAGGAACCCAATGATTTACTGTTAGAAAGTAGTACAATAACTGCCTTGAAGGCAATGCAATGTGTTGTTGGTGCCAAGGACACAGCTCTCGCCTGCTTTCATTCCTACATATGAAAAAGATCCTTTTCTGTTTTAATGGGAGAATTCTCCTCATCCTGAGAACCCCTTCACATTTCTCTATTTTATTCTCTATCTATACAGTATGCCTCTGCTGGGTCAGATAATCTGTAAATAAAGTGGTAATTTCCACACTGTTATGCAGATGATGTGCACCTACATGTCCCGCTCACGCCTAGCAACATAAATACGATCTCAGATCTTATGTCTCTCGCATCTGCTTTGCTTTGACCTACAAATGGCCAGGGTCACAAAGTCACACTTTCCCCAGTTAAAAATACCCATAATCTTGAAAAAGTCCATCCATGCCTTGGAACTATATAATTCCTGCTACACACGTCTGGGGTAAAAGTCCATCTCCACCTCCAGCTCCTTCAAATCTCAGCTGCCAGACAAATTCAGACCAAATCACTATTATCCTTGCTACACCGCACTAGCATCGTTTTACATATAGAATTGATTTAAAAATTTTTTTTAACAACTTGTAAAGCTTTATATGACCTCACCCCAACTTACATTATTACTGTAGTCACGCCTTGTGAACTGAGCCGCTGGATACATTGCTCAGGTGAGTCCTTCATAACTATTTTTACAGCCTGATAAATGCTAAATGGACTGGTACTTACATAGCACCTTTCTATTCAGTTGAACACTCAAAGCACATTCTACTGCAAGTTTTATTCACCCAGTCACAAATACACACTCATACAGTGCTTTTATCTATTTCTAAGCACTTTGTAATATTTGTGCACACATCTGCAATCTCATAGATTATTCAGGGGAAACTCAACGTTCATTATCTTGCCCAAGGATACATAGCCCTCCAGTTGTTCCCTGACGGGAGGAGTCAGAGAACAACCCACTGACCTTACAAATGGTGTGACCTAGCTTATTCTATGTGACGATAGAGAGCACCTAAGACTAATCCTGACCTAACACAGACCTTTCCTAAAATCACCTTTCAGGAGCAGATTGGTCCAAATATTGATAGAATCAATAACAATGCTGGTATTGGTACTGGAGCAATACTAGCATGAAAGAATCAATACTTCATCAGAAAGTAACTTTACAGATGTAAATGAAAACACTTAAAACTGTGATGCATGTTGACAGGAAATTCTCCACCGTGGTAACACCATCAACTAGTAAAATAGTTGAAAGACTATGAAAAAAAAAGAGCTTTGTCTCAGAACGAGCAGCAAAACAAATGACGAGAGGAGGAAGTCAATCCCTCAGACAGAACCAGACCACCAGCACAGAGATAGAGCCAAAGTTTAACGACAGGCACGTCATTCCCGGTCTCCAAAAAACACAATTTCAAAATAGCTGAAAGGTGTTCTTTATTGTGTTAACTTCTTATTCTGGAAAGTAAAAACGACAGTAATTTATTGATCATTAAGATATGTTCAGATTTGGCAAATTGATGATGATTCCTCTCATAAATCATGAGACAACATCATCCCTAACATAAGCTGAAATTATTTACTTGGTATCAGATCGATATCAGAAATTGTAGTTTCACACACCAATAGGTGAATCTTTTGTGAAGTTTTCTACTGAACTCCTTCTCTGTGTCAGATGGGAAAGCATTTATATTTGTCATATTTCAATCTCTTCCTAATAGTGTTGGACTGTTGTGCTGCTATACTCGTCTGTATTATTCCCTAGCTAGCCTATTGCAATTTAAACACTACCTTTCATTACTATATAAGAGAGACATTTTAAGATGCATGCTTATTCTTTGTCTTCAGTGGTGACCCCTTGGGAAATAAGGCCAAATGTACCAGTGCTGACTTATTCATTTTCTAACCGATCATTATGAAGGCTGTTATCAGACAATTAGCTTGCCTCAACTTTGCTACTTTGCTTTGAATTGACATTCTGACGGACTGAAGTGGTAGCCAGGCACTGTCCAAAGGTTAGGTTAAGACATCTGTTTGCCAGCATATTTAAAGTTCAAAAACATGTAATAGCTTGTTTGTGGATCACAGATTTATTTCTTTTTTCTTAACAGAGCCTCACTGTTTCCCATTTTTCCAGTCTTGATGCTAAACTAAGCATTCAGTCTCTAGTGATTCATATTTTCAAGACTGAGAAGAAAAAGACAGCTATCTTACTCATATAAAGACAAGAAGTAGCTGTCAAAACATCAAATATTTCTTTCATGTGCACACCTTACTTTATGTGTAGATATACATAACCTATATAAATCTGACATTTGAGATGAATCTAATTCAAAAGAGAAAATGCATTATACTCTAAGAAAGAAAAGCTTAATTTGCCAAAATCTCTATTTGTTTAATGTGCACACTCTGTATTTTACTTTAAAAAAAAAGACTCTTTGAGATTTCTATATAGTTCCAAAAATCTGGATATGATGGATATCTGACTCAAAAGGTGAAAAGAAATCCATATCCATCACAGCAGGGTTAAGAAAGTCTAATACTTTTCAAACGTGAGAGGCTACAGACCCACTGCCAAGAGAATAGCATGCAGAACACAACAACAGCCTGCCATTCATCACTCGCCAGCTTCAGGTTCAGAGAAATGTGTTTTTATGTAGGGTATAAAAGACAATGCTGCTCGCTTGTGTAGAAAGGCCAGACTTTGCGGCAGTATATCAAGACCCAAATCTTGCAGATAAAATATGTTTGAATTGTTTATCTACAATTATTTTCCTTGCAAACATATTTCGTTTCTCTACATGGCTTTGTGGAGTTTGTCCAGTTTTTCAAAGAATCCTTTATTCTTGACAATACACATTGCCATTTGTTTCAGTCAGGCAGTTTGGCTGCACATCTGAGCTTGCCCATGGGGATGGCTAAAATTCACTACTGAGCACAGAGAATTTAAGATTCTCTAGAGACTATGTGCCTCTAAGATCAGGCATATGCTGCAATACTTAGATTATATTCAACTTATGATTATAAAATTGTGCTTTGGGTAAATTTCTTCTTAAAATTATATCTGGCTTCGCATGGAGTGATTCTAATACTAATACTAATCTAATGCAGATTTCACCGAGTCCAGGTTGTACAGTATAAGTTAAACTAAGGAATTCTGAGCAAACTTACTTCAAGTAAGTTTTAGTCAGGTTACATAAAACTTGCTATTTCATCCCCTATGGGACAACTATAATATAAAACATCTGGATCAACGCACGCAGGAAAACAGATGGACTGCATGATACAATAATTAAAAGAAAAGCACCAAGAGAGCTCTATGAAGGCCGCTATGCAATTTCCAAATTTTGAGAAAAACACTTAAATCTGCACTAAAGTTTTAAGTTCTTCCTCAGAGTTTGACACTTTGACACACAATGAAACAAACACTCTCGCCTTGACAGACAAAAATGCATAATAGCAAAGTGCATAACAACTCTAAGTGCTGCAAATAAAGTTCATTTCAAGTTCAAATGCCTAGTGCAAACTGAGAATGAAATAGGAAGGAACAGGCAGAGTTAGAAAAAAGGAAACAAATAGGCTCAGGTACAAAGGCTCTTGTTTGTACTACAACTGGGTCAGCAAAGACATCAGTCAGGTGGGAACCATTTTATTCCTTGAACTGACCTCTTTGTGCTGAAGTACTGAACTCCTGACTCCCTAAATGTCAAAAATATTACTTTTTTAAAAATCTATGTATGTTTTTAAGCTCAAGTATTTCTCAGTAAAGGGGCAAATCTCTAGCAGCTACATATGTAGGACTCCCAATTAAATATGTAAATGATGAACCACTGAAAACAAAGATGTTCTGTTTCCACCCAGCCCCTGAGATAATAGACAGTGCCACTAACAACAAGCAAGCAATCTAGCTTCATATCTTGTCTATTTATGACCGTCTGAGTTAAATATGTTGGTATTTTGTTAATTTTATGCACTCTCATAATTTGCGATGTAAGCTTCTATATGCAGAATATGCATTTACCAATGATTTATTAAAGATTAAAGCATTACTGTCTTATCAATTGTGGATAAATCTTTGGCTGTCATAAACTCAATGTATTATACCCCATTGGCATTTACTGCTGCCACTTCATTAGGTACACATGCTCAACTGCTCATTAACACATATGTCTATTCAACCAATCACATGGAGACTTTCACATTAAAAATGAAAGCATGGATTCATGCTGCCTGCTATTAGCTGTTCTGGCTGGTGGTGTAATGGCATGGGGGATATTTTCTTGGCATGCTTTGGGCCGATTAGAACCAGCTGAGCACCAGTTGAACACCACAGCCTTCTGGAAAATTAGACCATGTTCATGCCTTTATGGCCACAGCATACATATCTTCTGATGGCTGCTTCCAGCAGGATAATGCACAAAGTGACAAAGCTCAGATTACCTCAAAGTGGTTTGTTGAACATGACAGTGAGCTCATTGTTCTCAAATGGCGTCTACAGTCACCAGATCTCATTCCAATAGAAAGCATTTAGGACGTGATTTGGTGGAATGGCAGAGTTTCATCGTGGATGTTCAGCTGAGAAATCTGCAACAACTGTGTGATGCCATCATGTCATATGGCCCCAAATCTTTGAGTTTAATTAATGACATGAAGAATTAAGGCACTTCTGAAAGCAAAAGAGGGTCCAACTCAGTAAAAGCAAGGCATAACTAATGAAGCGTCTGCATGTAGTATGGAAACTCTACCACAGCCTAAGTAGTAATGTTGCTATTTTGATGGTTTTGGTCTTGTTTCTTCTGATCTTAACGTGTCAACAACTCAGCCCGCCTACACTTTAATAGACACACCTTCCTTCTTCTGTTCTTTTCCTAAGCACATAAGCATTAACATCAATCTAAAACTCCCGTACTCATACCGTAAACTCTGCTACAGGCTCCAAAAACAAGCCTGTCAGTTACTTTTACCACAGACCAAACAGCCCCTACACAAAGATGGATCAATGTGCTCCATGTATCTGTTTGTAGTAAAAACTCTGCGAACAATCCTCTAGTAAAAAAACAGCATTTTATCATGATGTGACAGGGTTATCCAAGAAAGGTCAATGTGTTCAAAAGAAAGCCATCATGCCCCTCTCTGTGTGGGTTCACTGGAATTTGATCATCACCGTCAACAGGAACACAACCTCCCTTCTGACTGAGGTGGATCTCCTCAAACAAACACTGGTGCCCTCATCTACTGTACATTGCTTACAACCTCTGTTCATGGCAGAAAATACATAGTGGTACAAAAAAAAACAAAACAAGTACAATAAAAAGCACTTTATCATGGTGTTACATTTACTTTTAAGTTTTTAAACCGAATCTACTTTTTATTTAGCAAAAATGTATTTTATTTAAACAGATGACTTCAAATTTCCCTATTTATAAACCCATTATGACATCTACAGATGAATCTGCACTCGGCATGGCTTCTGTTTCAGGAAAAAAAAACCCCACAAGTGACAAAAACTTTCTGAAATAAGTTATGATTATACAAATAATCCCAAAGAACACAGATCTACAATGTCTAAATGTCTCAAAATGAGGATAGTAATTGGTAGTGACAGTCAGTGATGAGTGAAATTGAACTGCAGAGTAATTACAGAGTTAGATTCATCATAGTTACTGTCTGTAATTATGTCTTGGCAGTTTTACTGTAATTCAGCGATGAGACAGATTACAGTGAAGCGAATGTGCAAGACGCAGCAGAAAATCTTCACGACAACGCACCACGTTAAATCGACGCTCATACTGAATGCAGTGTTTCTATATGTGGTGTGAAAAATAGCAAATATATACTCTGCTGTGTATGCTGCAATGTGTGAAATGGAGATTAATAACAGCAGCGTTTTCTGGGACATTTCAACATCAGACTGTCAGTTCTCCACCCATGTATGTCACATGTTTCATTACGAGCGGTGTGTCTGGACTGCGAAATGGAACAAAAGCAAATAAATACTCGCACAGAATAGGCAAATCTGTAAAAAGGAAAAAAAAAAGAAAAAAGAATCAGCTCCTGTTTTTTGAGGGGACTGTTATTTCATGATTTTTCAAGGCCAAACTGCAGTGAAACTGTCAAATACAGGCCAGTTGCAAACTGAACACTGACACTTTGTTCACCTCTTAAATCTCAAAATAAAGTACAGCACACTCCCAGCACCACTGAATCGATGTTTTTATATACAGTCTTCTAAGATGTAAAGGAAAGCGGAAGGTAGAAGTGCATTTCTAAATATCAGTATATGCTCATTGTTTCCACTCCAAATAAAACTAAGGATCTCATGACAGACCTTACATAAGAGCAATAAATCACACAGAGGCATTACTGGATGCATGGCATATAATGTGAGCAACTAAACTATGTGCAATTCATATGATGGATTGCAGCAAGAGTACTGACACTATCAATCAAACCCAATAACTGAAACTCTGTATGAAAGGACCAGTAATTTATTTTTAGCCTTCAGCTGATACCTGGAAGTATTTCTGCATCGCATGAAATTATTATATACAGTAGATGTTTGCTGTTAGCACAGTTTAGCACTTTTTATAGCTGTTTTGTAAAAATCTGAAAAACACATTGCTGATAGACTGCTTTTCTGTTCCATGATTATTTAAATTTGGCTCTTCACAACTCAGTGCGCATGAGAGAGTCAACAAAAGCTCTGTAAATTACTGTGGAATCACATTTCTCTTCACTGAATTAGCTGATGTAGAAAAACTCCAAGTGAACAATACCTGAATGTTTGGGAGAATGCTATTGGCTGATGTGATGGCCTCTGAACTTATTTTCCAAGATGTCCCTGAAGGTATCAGGGAAAACTCAGCTGGAGAGATTAGTTGGATTGGCCCATCTGAGTGTGTACTACGAAGCAGGATTGTGTCTCATCCAGGTAACTTCAGGGTTAACATTTCTGTACTATGAAGGCCGCTCGCTTCTTACCAGGGTACATCACCATGGTAACCTATGCTGCAGACATAACCTGCTCCAGATTAGAGATCAACCGATATGAATTTGCTGCCTACTGACCAATTAGTTCTTTGGGGAATAGCATTTCTGCAAGATCCTTCTACCAGGGTCTGAAAATTTTAATAGTATTTGTCGTTCTTAAATGAACATCAGTAATGAATTTGATTCTTAAATGCATCTTTATTCCTTTTCCCCTCGATGTTAGCTGTCATCTGTTTTATAAGCATTAAGAACAGAGCACCAATTTTGCTCTTGTTGATCTCGTTCCAAATTTGCACGTAGACTAATCTTACATTTGAATTGTACTTTTACATTTATTCCTTCTTTGCTCTCAGATCATTAAAACACCACTGAGGATGCAGCTGAAAGAATAGAAGCTAAAACTGTCTTTTAAAGATCAGTTCAATAAAATACTGATTATAATTCATCAGATTCTCCCGTGCATTAATGATAGACTCGTCATATTGATAAATCTGTCAACTTACATGGATGGCATTTTTCCAGCTTTCAAATAGGCTTCAAATCAGCTCACCTTTCTTAATACAGTGGCCTTTTCCATACTGACCAAAGCACCTAAAGTATTCATGCATTCATACAGTGTTTTTAATACCAAACTAATGTGCAGTGCTTTTCTTCTCACACACACTCAAACACTAACACTTACACTGCTGTTGTTTTGTCTGTAGTAAGTGTGCTTGTTTCCATGTGTTTATCCCCTTCACATTTTTCCCACAGTAGAGTTTCAGCTTCCTCTGAAAATCAGCAGTATCCATTATCCAGAATTGTGATTGGCCAAGTGGTGCCAACGCCACCCCTTTTAAGTGAAGGTGCAGGAAAAAATTATGGTTTAACTTAGCAAGTTCACAACTAGCTTTCTTTGATGTCTCAGCCTGATTGCTGATGTTAGGTTGAGGGAATTCATGGTCCAACTGATCCAAGGATCCAACAAGATGAAAATCAGTTATGCTGTGTTATTGTATTAATGCTCTATTTTGAATAAATTCTGAAAAAGAAAAAAAAGTTAGTGTAGAGTTGAGTCATGTTAATAATCAATTTCAAATTTTCACCACAGATCCAGTTAAAAAACACGTCATATACTTGCTTTGTAGATTCCTTCATGCTATTATGAGAAATATTCTACTTCACTGTCCATTGCTGTGTCTTCTCCATATTTGTCATAGTTTTGTAGCTGTGCAACATAAGCTGATTATAATCCACTGATGTTTTTTTGTTTTTTTTGCTGAATTTATATATATATATATAAAAAAATAAAAGAATGCAAGATTTAACATCTTAGGTTTAATATACTGTTGTCAAACAAAAAGCAAGATGACAGTAAAAGTCTGGTTAAAGTGCCCCGATAATATATAACATACTGTAACCTAAAGCAGTGAAATCCAAAAGGACAGCAACCAATCCATAATTAGTCCCAGCAGTTGCAGGCCTGTTTGAAAAATTATTGAATAAGAAATTAGAAATGAGTTGTTATTCTAGAGAGCAAACCCTCTGCAACTCTGAAGTCGTTACAAACACATCAAAACATTCTCTATCTACACTTTGTCGTGAAACGTTTCCCCTTCTACAAACCAATTACGCAGGAAAATGGGGAGGTACTGCAGGTACTTTCCTGAAATACAAAGGATGGCAATGCAGAAAGGATTTGGGTCTTTAAGCACTTGGACACAGAGTGATTAACCTTTATCTTTCAACCTGTCCCTGTCAGACATCATTAGTGAGGGGACATTCACAAGAAAAGGTGGCCTGAAACAAGGAGGAACATAATGTGGGCTACGTCCGCCCACGTTTTGTCAATTTTAATCCAAAGAAGCTACTGAAATGTGCTGCGGCATACAAATACAAAGCATTAAGAAACACAGCACTGTGTCAGAAAAAAATAAGCAGCCTTCATTTTTCAGATTAGTAAAATGCACTGTAATTAATTTTAATTCATTAGTGCTTTTCTTGGCTGCTCTAACTTTGCATTAAAAATGAATTATATTCGAAATCCCTGGCTTTTAATTAAGGTATAATTTATTAGATTGTTTTGGTTTTGTTGCTGGTTTTTAAAAGAATTTTTTGCAGTATTTTATTTTCTTAACATTCACTCTGACTCGCTTCAAGACTTTTGCTTTTCCTTCCCTCGACCCAGCACTACATAACAAAATGACCTCGTGGGCAGACAGGGCCAGGCTAATGAGGAGGCAGTGGCAGGTGAATGCATATTTCTCTCCATAATATTACCCCTAGGGATGTGCTTATTATAGGTGAGCTGGGCAACATGTTCTCCATGTGGCCCTTAGGAGAACAATTTTTACTGTGTGGCTACTAATACTTATTTCAAGAATATATCAAAGCTTATTATTCATTAAATGGAACCGTTTTGCTCATGTTCAGCGCCACATTTTTATTCTTGGACTCTCCAAGAGTAGATCTGAATGATTCACAGTTCAAATTAATCTTATAATGTTACACTGAGCTTTGGTGTAGCCCCTAAGTTCACTCACTATATCAAACAAGCTTTTTTTTAGTTCCTTCTTGGTCCATTTAAGACAGTTTTCTTTTGATTGGCTGCCAACTTCATGTACATGTTTTTACAGTATAAGTTGGTCCTGCTGTATGTGCACTATTAAGTTTTTTTAAATTTTTATCATGGTTTCTACCTATTCTATAAAAATGTAAAAATTCAAAAAGCTATTTTTTTATTTTTTCAATTTCAGTACATTTGAAATACGGTGGAGGATATATTTGCAGGATTTCAAATCGAGCTACCAGACTAAACTAGGAAACTAGTCTCACTGCTGCTTGATGTAGTTCTCATGATAAAATCTTGCACAGATCAAATGATCATGACTTGTGTTTTTCAAACAATAGAATTATATAAAAACCCAATATAAAAACCTTAAAAATTAAAGTGCTGACCTCTAGTTTCATACCCCTGACACTTAATAAAACCACCAAAGCAAATGGATGGAAAAAGCATAAAAAGAAGGATAACAAGAGCGCACTAGTCCCTGAAAGAATATTGCTCTAATGTCTAATTAAATGTAAAATTGTAATGTTTATGGATTTATCACACAATTAATAGCATGTTGTGACTTCTGCTCTATGGTTTAAGAACTCACAGTGTATAAATAGTTGAATCAGGTGTCACTAATTACTTGTGTGTAAGTCATGCAGCTTACAGTACATACACAACAAAGAAGAAAACAGCCGACTCTGCTGTGCGTCTTATATAAGCATATTTTCATAATACAGCTTGCATATTTTACACAAGCATGAAGAAATAAACTAAAGCAAACTAGTAAGCTAATAAGCTGGAGCTATTTAGTTGCTCAGAAAGTGTATTATTTTCTAACCAAGGTGATTTTTGGATGCTTCTTCTCCTTCACACGACATGATATTTTTTGCTTTGATGTGTCTATGCCTAAATCCCCTGAATGCACTGGGATGATATTGACATTCCCAACACACAGCTTGCACCACTGCTAAGTACACTGCCTAAAACACTAAAGTAAAATGACTATTTTTATTGTTATTGCTTGTATTATTATTGTTTAAGAGAGCTGAAAAGACCAAACTCTCATTACATAAACACTAAAGTGAGACTTGTCAGCTGTAAATCATAGTTTTTTTTTTTTTAATGACACAGCCGGAGGCTTCAAAATAAAAACAATGAAGTCTCAACTTCTGATCAGTAAAAGTTAATAATAAACAAGTATGACCCTCTTTGGCCACTGCATATTTCTGCAGGGAATTGACTTTGTTTTCTTAAAGACCATATACTAAGCACTGACATGAAAAATAATACTTTATCTATTAGCAGCATTCGGCAACCTGAAAGACTTGCATTTTCAGCTTACATAACAGTTGACTTTTTCTGCTTCCAGAGACTTGAAATCTTATTTATTACAGTCATGATCATTAGAGTTGTCATTATTGCAAGCATGTAATCTGTGTATGAGTGGGATAAATTT